>CABFVZ010003579.1:45000-70925 GCA_902151445.1 Timema monikensis
GCTAACTTTAACCTCCCGATAGCAATATTTATCCGGTAGTCATAAGATCGGCCCTAAATCAATGATTGGGAAGACACTCAAATCTTAAAGTTGTATCTGAGAATTAAATAAACCCGTCATAAATAATATAAGCTTGTTTGCAAATATTAATAACTTGGCTTGGTTACAGTTTTATGCAGTAAAAAGAATGATATAGATTGTTATAATTGGGGTATTAAAATATTTATACAGTCTTTAGTTAAAAGATTAAAAACACAATTGGTTAAGATTGAAAGAAAACTAAAAATAATATTAAATCAATTGGAAAATTTAAGACACTTATAGGGTTTAGAAAAAAAAACTTTAATCCTTATCATAACAATTTAGGTAGTTAAAGGTTGCTCCAATTTATTGTGCACACTAATTTGCTTAACGATAAAGTGCGCATACCATTATTTAGACTAGTGCTTTATTCCAAACAACCTTTATACACCCTAACATAATTTCAACTTACAAGCACTTTGTACTCAGAAATGGAATGTTATGACTGCACATGGCTTGCACATTTTTCAGGACTGGTGGAACGCCACTTCCTATGCGGCATACTACCGAACTTGGAACGTTGTTGTTCATGACTGGCTATACACTTATGTCTATAAAGAATTCTGTGAAGTTTTTCGACCCAAAACACATTTTGTGCCTACTATGCTTGTATTTTTGGTATCGGCTGTGGTTCATGAATTCATCTTGGCGTTCACATTCAGATTCTTTTATCCGATGCTTTTCTTGGCATTTGGAGGGTTCGGAGGTGAGACATTTAATATTGTTTGGTTGATTGGTAAATAAGGTAAATTTTGTTGTTTGATATGGTAAATATGTAATTAGACCTGTACAGGAATGACATTTTGACTTTGGGAAATAACAATGTCTCACGGGAACAGGAAATATTTAAAAACTGATTTTTGAATGTAGGCTTTTAATAGTTTTTTAAATATTTCATATTAATAAAATTATTAGCTATCACATTTATTTAAACTACAAAAATATCATGATGAAAATAAAATAACTCTCGCTCTAGCATTTAGTGTTGAAAAAGATGCCTCAACATCCCTGAAGTACTATCATGATTAGTTTTTAAAATTTTGCCACAATTTATACATTTTGTGGACACTTTATCTTCTTTTCTAAACATATTAGCCTTGTTTGCACTAGCGTAAAATGTTTTTTATTCTTATTGTAGACTAAAACAATCAAATATAGATTTAGTCAAATAAAGAAATCGATTTAATACAGTTGAAACAAACTATTGTTTGAAGTAAAGTTTCAAAATCAATTTTCCTTATAATAAAATAAGATGTTAATAGATTATTAAAATCCTATAGTTTCTAAAATTAATTTGAAATTATGTTTTAACTGGTTCATGGCCAGCAACTTGATTTTTAACAACCTTGTCTTTAAAACATGAACGCGTAACCACAAATAAAGCAAAATATATATATTTTTTTCATGTTCTCTACATGATCTGTACTTTTACAAAAGTATAATTTGATAGATTGATTTAAAAAAAATATTCAGGGAAAAGGATATAATTTGATGGAATGACGATTTTTTCATTATTATTATCATTATTAACACTTTCAGAAATACTACTTAAAGACAAGTAAGCCACCATCATGAAAATAAGAACGACTGCAGTGTTATGTGTAAACAAACATTTGAGATTTAATTTATTACTTGACATTAATAAGTGATTCTTTCTCTATCCCCTGAAATATACGCTATTAATGTTATTTTATTTAATAACTGCATAATGTTCAATCAATAGCTGGAATATTAGTTAGCCTAGGCCTACTTTGGGCAAACAACCTTACAGGTATGAAGTTGTACTTTTTTTAGCACTGCGTCTTACTACCTGTTCAGGTCATATGTTATATGTTGTGAACTAAGCTACCTAAGATAAAAATTATTATTGAGATAAGACTAAAAGTGAATGTTTTGTTTATTGAAACACCTATATTTAATTTTTAAACTTGGCCTTGTTATTCATATGAAATTTTTTCCTGCAAAATCTGGGGAAAATTAATTTCCCACCCGAGTCAATTTTCCCAAATTTTTTCCCAGAGGTTTGGGAATTTGCCCAGGCCTTTATGTAATATTGTTTTATTTAAAGTCATCATTATTAAAATACAAACCTGAAAGTCAAAT
This sequence comes from Timema monikensis, assembly GCA_902151445.1. Taxonomy (NCBI): domain Eukaryota; kingdom Metazoa; phylum Arthropoda; class Insecta; order Phasmatodea; family Timematidae; genus Timema; species Timema monikensis. The sequence goes on from CABFVZ010003579.1 coordinate 47,185, forward strand.
GGAAAGATAAAGTAATATAAATGTTTTGTATTTAAATTTAAGGCAACTTACTAGAGGTACACTGAAATTGATTCTGATTTTTAATAACTAATTGATAATTGATTATTTTGTGATTTTAATTTCAACTAATTGTTTGAGGGTTTGTGTTACATCCATATCATGGTAAGGACAGCTTGAATAAGAACACGACTTACTTGAATTAATGTTACTGCTTGAATGCAAGGTTTGGTCGGGAATGCCTGACTGTTGATAAGATTCTCGATAGACATTTAGGATGGGGCATGATGGGAAGTAGATAATTTATTACGTCATCACACATGGTAGCACACTTACATGAGTAATGACTGAATAGGTATGTTTTTCTCTATAAACACTATTTGATACAAAAACACATTTAAAGATCTTTATTAACCATGGACAACTTCTGAACTCTCTAAACCTGAATAAGCTATTTGTGTCAGTGAAAGCTTGTCTCAAAATACATTTTTGTGTTTAATAGCATTGTATCTAAGAATGGCTACTCCAGCACCCCTCAGGTAAGTGTGTTAGCTATCATTTATATTATTAAAATAACAATTTAGCAAATGATGTATTCCAAGTAACATATCAATTGTTTCTTATTCACACTTTCCCACATAAATAGCCTTGTATATAATATATTAAATTGTTTATAATATAGACAAAACAGAGCAATAAGTTGGTCATCGTTGCTCACTCATTTGATCTATCTTCATGTTTCCGAGTAAAACCCTAAAGAAAATACTCTTTTCCTCATCAACACAAGTTATTTATAATATTTTTCAAAATAAAAACTTGTATCATAATCTATCTTAAATTAGTTATTCTGACACCTTACCTCAGTTGGTAACATTTATGCTTACTGATCTAAGGGTCCTGTGTTTGATTCCCGGCATGACTGAAATGTGTGTTTATCCTTTCTCAGTGATAAATTAATGACCGGGGGCTGGGTGGTGTTTTATAGCTTGTAAGTTTCTAACTCTTGTACTGATCTGATCAGTTTGTTCAGAAAATGCACGTGGAATACCCAAAAAAGACCTATTTCAAAACATTACAGTTGGAAATTCTTCAAACTGGAAAAGTTACATAGTTTTTGACTTTGTTAGTTTGTAACTTGCAGTTCGTGAGTTAATAAAGTTACATAGTTGTTGAATTTATCTGTTTCTCCTCCCATCTCTATACTATCTCATGTGCTCCCTGTACCCCCATTCTTTCACAGATAACTTCATTCCTAATATTGTTTCTCCTCGTGACAGATAACATGGCCTCCACTCTCCAAGTCTCTCTTAGGGTACATTCACTGTCCATGTTTCTTATGGAAATAATTTTGTAAATGTAGTTTCATAACTGGCAATCCACTATTGATACATGATTTGGTTTACCCTAAGCTAGTAATCAAACCACAACCCAGTTGTACAATTCGTGGGCGAACTAGCAGTCTAGGGCTAAGGTGCCAGACTTCTGTGCTGTACCCCTTTCGTATTATACCATTGGGTACATTTCCCCGATACCCCAATTGCCGATGCGTCAGTGCCCAAAACGTTCCTTTTACAATATTCAACATCCGGGAACCTCTCACTCGCTAATCAAGCAAAAGACAAACACCACCATTCTGTTTCACAGTTATTTTATTACTCTTCTCTCTTCTCACGGTTCCCCTTAACAGATACCTCCATCTAACCCTCTATCTCGAACAGTCTTTTACTTCACATTTTAACGTCCGTCCGTTCTGTTCCTTAACCTCGGCTTCACTGCACAATCTTTTACTCCCTGACCTCTCCTCAGAGTGAGACCCCTGCCATCTAGCGGCACACCTTCCAACCAAACAACCCGGTGTGATGTAGACGGCACACACTCCCCACCTTTTACAAAGAATTTTTTTTTTTATATACAATCAAAAGGCAAATATCACAAAATATACTTAAATCCATATCAATACATAGAATTCAAACTCGAGCAGCAAACACAAAGAATATATCAGATGGCCACCTGAATACGCAAATCTATAATCGTAAATACATATGAAAGTTACTGTCTGAACCTTAAAACTAATTACAACTCTGACACGTTTCATCCAAACATGTCAATGGACCTACGTAAACAAAACAAGTCCAGATATATCAAAATCACAAGTTATATAAATTGGGTGGAGGATCCTCTAGTCTGGGGAACCCTCTACCCCTCCTTCCAATTCTACTGAACCGTTGTACGGTTTCAATTGGCTGACGTGAGCTTTCCGTGCGAGCCGACCCGACTCCAGCTCCTTTAATTGCACCGTAACAGGTGTCAAGAACCGTTCAATAATAGCCGGAGCGGACCACCTAAAGTCAAGTTTGGCGGTAACTCCTTCTCCCGCCTTGCTTATGTTATGCATCTTCCAAACCACCCGGTCCCCCACTTTGCACGGGACTGGCTCCCTACCTTTTTTGTACCGTCGGGATACAGTTTCATGGGCCCTTTTTAGACGTTCCAGAGCCTCGGCCCAACGGCATACTGATGACTGGGGGGTTTTCCAGGAATATCTCCCACTGGAGATTGATTGGTTGTAATGGCTCATACCCAAGTAAGAGCTCAAATGGGGTTCTCCCATGGCTCGCATGTTCAGATGTGTTGAATGTGAGTTGTAGCCATGTCAGGTTCGTATCCCAATTTCTCTGATTTGCGCGATGATACACAATGAGCGCGTTTTTCAGGTTTCGGTGGAATCTTTCCGCTTGGGACGGGTTGGGGTAGTAAGGAGAAGTAGTAATATGACTGATGCCCCTCGTGAAGCACATGTCCCTAAAAGCCCCCGACCGGAACTGACTCCCGTTGTCGGATACTATAGTATAAGGTAGCCCAAAATTACGGAAGATGTTTTCATCCAGTAGTTTCACTGCCGCCTCCGCTGTCGCCCTCCTAGCGGGCATCATCCAAACGTACTTGGTAAATCCGTCTATTGCTGTCAAAATATGTGTATATCCTACTTTCGATCGGGGTAGAGGCCCAAAGAAGTCAATAAACAATCTTTTCATTGGAAAGTTTGTTACTTCCGAGCATGACGCACCATACCTTGTCATTTGGGCCGGTTTGGCACGGGTACACATCCCGCAACTCCTTATGCATTCTCTTATATCCTGGCTCATACGTTCCCAATAGAACATCCTTCCTATTTTCGCAATTGTTTTCACTATCCCCAAATGTCCTCCCAGGGGACCTTCATGGTAATACCTAATCACAACGTCGATATGTATCTCTGGAACAGCGACCTTCCAACCCACCTTTTCCGAGGGCTTAGTCAATAGAAGTCCTCTCTGCATTTTGAATTTGGTCACAGATCTTCCTTCCGAAAGATCCCTACAAACCTTTCCAAGAACGGGATCCTTTTTTTGCGCTAACCTAATGGACGAAAAGATCTCTGGCATTTGTCCCAATATCCCCAGAGGAACCGGGTCCCATGTTTCCTCTCTAGTGGCGCCAATCTCATCTTCTTCAAACATCCGAGACAGGCCATCAGCTACGCAGTTATCCTTTCCCGGGATGTGGACTACTTTGAACCGTAGGGAGGTCAATCTCGCTATCCATCTCCCAATCTTCCCAATCTGTCTGGGGTGATTCAGTAGCCACGACAGTGCCTGATTGTGACAATGTAGCTCGAACTGGTTATGTTCCAGATACGCTCGGAATTTGTCCGTCCCAAACACTACGGCCAGAGCTTCCAGTTCGTAGGTAGGATAATTCTTCTCATGACTTTGTAGTACCCTACTGGCATAAGCTACCGGCCGTAAGCCTCCTGCCTATCTCTGGGCCAATACCGCCCCCAAGCCAGTTGACGATGCGTCCGTCTGTAATATGAACCCCTGTTCGAAATCCACCATCTTTAAGACCGGTGGGGTTACAAGGTTCTCTTGGAGGTTACGGAAGGCTTCCTTGTCGGTTTCCGACCATCGGAGAGGGTTCCCCGTCTTCTTGAGATCGTACAACACGCCTGCTTTCGATGAGAGGTTGGAGATAAACCGCCCATTAAATCCTACCATTCCTAGGAACTGGGCTAATTTGCGTCCCGTTTTGGGTAAAGGAAACTCTTGAATCACTCGGGTCCTCTCTGGGCTAATAGATAACCCCTTCGATGAGATACGGTGTCCCAAAAAATCAATTTCTGACACCGCAAATCAAATTTTTTCGGGATTCACCGTTAACCTTGCCTTTCGGAGCCTGGTGAGCACCTCTATCGCGTGTTCCACATGTTCTTGCCTATTTTTAGAGTACACCACAAGGTCATCTAAATAGTTGAACAAAAAGACGTGCTGTATGTCTCCAAAAATGGTGTTCAAGAGTCGTGTGAGTATTTGGGCCCCAGTGGCTAACCCAAACGGAAGGATGTTAAACTCGTACAACCCAACCTGCGAAATGAAGGCCGTCAATGGTCTGGTCTCTTCGGATAGTGGTATCTGGTAATATGCCGTGTTAAGGTCGCGAATTGTGTACACTGAGGCTCCACCCAAGAACTGCAACGCCATCTCTATGGTGGGCATTGGTGTCACCTCATATCTAATCTTCCAGTTCAGCTTTCTGTAGTCTATAACTAACCGTCCCTCCTTATTTTCTTTAGAAATGAGTAAGCAAGGAGAAGCGTAGGGACTGCTGGAGCGTCGTATTATATTCTTCTGTTCTAAAGATTTTATGTGGTCTTTTAATATCTGCAACTTGGGAGGCGCATAGTAATAAGGTTTGGATCTCACCGGGGTCGGATCGTTTAGTTCAATCGAGTGTGTCATTATGTCGGTAGACCCAACCTTACTTGTCACTACGTCCGGAAATTCTTCCATTAGATTCGCTGACTCCACCTTCGTCAAGTTGCCTACCATACTAACCGCCCTCTCTCCCAGGTTACCTATTATCTCTAATGGTACCACGAATCCTGTTGCAAACGGGAATGTCACCTCCTCTTCGCGAAAATCTATCTTCAGTCCCAAATTCCCTATGAATTTCTTCCCTAAGATGGCCTCCGTGAGTAATGAGGGAGATATCAAAAACCAGACTGGCCACGTAAATGGTCCTATCCCCGTCGATACTTTAGCCTTTTCTTTGATCTTTAAGGGTTGTCCATTGGCTAATATACACGTTAAGTTACACCTCCCCACTCCTCTTACTAGCCCATTGTCTTGGAGTTTGTGGTAGAAGTCTCCCGAAAGTACATTATCTGCTGCTCCTGTATCCAACAGCAACCGTAGATATTTCTCCCATTCTGACTCTCACGCCACGCAATAGGTTATCCCTCTTCCTTCTAGGCAGGCACTTTGTCCCCTTTGGTTCCCTGAACGCAAACAAATGTGAACCACCCCACCCACTCTTGGACTCTCGGCCACCTTTCCCATAAGAACAATTTCTTATCAGGTGATCGGTCGACCCACACTGGTAGCATGTCCTCGGGTAACCCCTCATGGATCCACCTCCGGTTCCCTTCCTTGCTTGGTTTGTCGTACTTGGAGGTGTCTTCCTACCTTCCACGTTAACTCCTTCTCGGGTAAGCGGTCTCGAATGTGGGTGCTGTTGGGACCCTCCTGGTGGCCTCCATGGCCTAGTCGGTCTAACCACCCCGAGTTCGTTTGGTGGGATGGGTCCGTTCACACATATTTGTTCGGAGTGTCTTGCCCTGTACTGAGCAATCTCTCTCTGAGTGAGTTCGAAACGTGTAGCCACCTCCTGTAGTTCTTTAATAGTGCCGATCCATGACCGTTCAATGTTTATTTTAATTTCCGGCCTTAGGTTGTTGTAAATTCTGTCTATGCTCCTCGGTAATGAAAATCCTCCGGGGCGTTGTATTAGGGTTTGAATGTCTACCAGATATTCTGCTACACATTCTCGTGGTCCCTGTTGTCGTCCTCTGATATCATCTTCTAATGTCATTAAGTAATTAGAAGGGAAAAAGTTCAACCTAAAACTCTCTATGAAATCATCGCAGGTCTTCCAGGTGCTTGTGTTGTTCCAGACCCAGCGCAGCCCTTTTACTAACATTATGAAAATGTTTTATCAGTAAATGTCTCTTTGCACATGATAGTCCAAAAAGGTCGATCCAGCCCACAATTAAATAGTACCAGTCATGATACCATTAAAATAGTACCTCTCTTCTTCCTATTTCCCAAAATGACTACACTAATAATGTTTGGATATGAGTGTACTTAGCTTTTTTGAAGAGAGTCACCCTCTGGCGTCCCTGAATACCTGGAGAGTTTTTTTTGACACTCTGCGACCCATGCACAGCGAGATGATCCACTGACTATTCTCCAGTCCAACCTTTCTTGTCCCAGTTGATTGTTGCTCTCGTTCTTTGTTGTTTCTTTGTGTGGTCAGTCTGGACGTCATTTGACCTCCACCATTGGCTCGTTCCTTGTTGACTTTCGGACTGTAGGGTGTCGGGTAATATCCTTGTTTTTTTGTCATTCCAACCATGCTCTGCTACCATCTGTTGTACCCCTTTCGTATTATACCATTGGGTACATTTCCCCGATACCCCAATTGCCGATGCGTCAGTGCCCAAAACGTTCCTTTTACAATATTCAACGTCCGGGAACCTCTCACTCACTAATCAAGCAAAAGACAAACACCACCATTCTGTTTCACAGTTATTTTATTACTCTTCTCTCGAGGTCAGACATACACGGTTCCCCTTAACAGATACCTCCATCTAACCCTCTATCTCAAACAGTCTTTTACTTCACATTTTAACGTCCGTCCGTTCTGTTCCTCAACCTCGGCTTCACTGCACAATCTTTTACTCCCTGACCTCTCCTCAGTGAGAGCCGAGCCATCTAGCGGCACACCTTCCAACCAAACAACCCGGTGTGACGTAGACGGCACAGTGCTGGGGGTCCGGGTTTAATCCCCGGTCCCGGCACAGATTTATGTGATTGCCAAACCCTTCCTTCACCTCTGACAAGACGTGTATTAATCACATCTTGTGAATGTGGGGAATGCCAGGCCTCCACCATGGTTCGGATTCCATTTTAAACTGTAGGTTCTCTATTTCATCTCACAATCACCCTACCATTAAACATTAGCTTAAGTGTGTATAACCTGAACGGGTAGTAATACGCGGTGCAAAAAATAATAATAATAATTATTATTATTTTACAATCTGTTTATTGATCTATCTGTCATTGACAAGTTTAAAAGTTTGGTCTGTTGGAATGTTGGTATTCTTTTATGATGAGTCGAGTTTGTTTAGTTTAGCCATCTTTAAGCGTGTGCATGTGCTTATCTTTACCTGACAATAGACAGTCAAGTAATTTTTCCCCATTATAAGTTGGGACGCGCATTCATGGGCAAGTTTAACACAAAAGTTAACCGGATGCGCGAGAGTTTCGATATCAACCCCATGATCACCGTGAATGTATCAAGGATTTAACATCTAGGCAAGGACACTTATGATACCTGGAAACTGCAAATGCAGGCTGTGTTAATTAAAGCCAATTTATGGGAATTCGTGAATGATGGCGCGTTAAAACCTGGGTTGACAAACGATTGTGCCAACAAAGCTAACGTATGATAATGGGTGCGCAATGATATGAAGGTGCAGTCAGATATAATTTTGTTTTTATCCTCGAGTTAACTCAAGCAAGTAAAAAATTGTGAGACATTGTGTGAAATGTGGCGGAAATTGGAAGAGAGTTCTCAATCCAAAGGCCCGGCAAGAAAGGCAACCCTTTTGAAAAGGTAAACGCTACAGTAAATGGCGGACATTAGTGATGTGCACGCGCATCTGAAAAGTTTTTTCAACTCTGTAGACAAGCTGAAGACATGGAAGTCGCGGCAACCCAGACTCGCTGACGATTTTATTACTCTACAGCTTACCCGCTAGTTTTGAGAACTTTCGGTGCACCATTAAATTGCGTGACGAATTGCCGACCCTGGATTTGCTTTGCATTTAAATCATAGAAAGTGATGCTCGCAAGAGCGATGCGCAGAACATGTCGTTGGCGGCCATGTTTGCAAAGAAAAATGGCGGCTGGCGCGATCGAAAAGACAAACCCTAAGTCAACAAAATTGACTGAAAAACAGAGAGGTGCTTATGTAATACGATGTCTTAAGTGCCGAAAACCTGGCCATAAAGCGAATGAGTGTCGAGGCAAGGACAGAAAGAAAAGTGTGCATGCTTAAATGATTTGGCATGCAAGTCGAATGATCTAAACTGGAAGTGGTGTCTGGACAGCGGCACAACAATGCACTTGTGCAATGAGACAGAACCTTTTCACGAAATGTAAGACACTGGGCACGGTACACTATATCTTGTGAACAGCGCAACAGCTGACATGGCAGGTGTAGGTAAAGCACAGTTTGTAGCGAACGTATTCGGTGACAAAAGAAACATAACACTAGCAATGCTATGTATGTACCCGATTTGAGAACGAACCTGTTGTCTGTCAGTAAGATAACTGATCGTGGATTTGATGTTTGGTTTCAAAAAGACTGTGCCATTATACAAGACTCGAACGGGAATACTGTACTAAGTGTTGTCAGAGTTGACGATTTTTACTACCTGTGTACATTCAAACAGGATGCGTACACTGTCACTTCACTTTCGAAAGAAAACAAAGTTCTGTTCAATTTGTTACACAGACGCCTGGGTCACACTAATCTGAAGGACATTGCGGACGCCGTTTGTAAAGGTGTAGTGAAAGGAGTTGTGTTGGTCGATTCAGCAAATAAGATGAAACGTAACATTTGTATATGGCAAAAAATGACAAGGGTCCCGTTTCCCAGCAAATTGAACCGTCAGCCATCTTGGATGTGATACACTCAAATGTATGCAGACCCATGAGGACAACATCCATCGAAGGAGCAAATTATTTTGTTGAATTTATCAATGACAGCACCAGATGGTGCGAGATTCGATTCTTAAGGTCAAAGTCTGAAGTACTCAAGGCCACTATTGAGTACATAGCCCTTGTTGAGAAGCAAAAGGTAAAAACTGAACATTGATTGCAGTCTGACAATGGGGGAGAATATACTAATAATGAGTCTGATGAGTACTTGAAGAGGCGAGCAATCATTGGGAGGTTGACTGTCCCATACAACCCGGAGCAAAATGGCACTGCGGAAATAATCACTCTCTTCTTGACGTCGCTAGGTGCCTTCTGATGGAAGCAAATTTGCCTAATTCCTTTTGGGCTGAGGCAGTTAATATTGCAAATTACCTCCGAAATCGCCTACCAACAAAGAACTTGGTTGGTCGATCACCTTATGAAAAATGGACCAATGGAGTGCCGGATGTGTCTTTCTTATGGGTATTTGGAAGTGAAGTGCTCTACCTAGACAGAGAACCCGGAAGAGGAAAGTTTGACTTTCGTGGACAGGAAGGGATTTTCCTTGGCTATGTGGATGAGGCTAAGGCATGTGGTCACCCAAGAAGTGTTGAGTGGTGATAAGCTGTGACATCAAATTCATGGAGGATGTCAAGCCTCGTTTGATAGCCAATACTCAAATGGACCTGGGAGGAGACACAAAGGGCGAAGACTCTACACAAACTCGACAATTTGCGGACATTGAATTGCCTCCAACGGGCTGCACTGAAGATGATCAGCCAATCGCACACTATGAGGATGATGAAGACTAGCTATTCCTCGGCCTCGACAACACCGTTGAAGTGTATGCACCCCCGATGACACGTCACCTGACATAGATGTGCGTCAGGAAATTGATCACACAAGGGGCTGTGGCTGGCCAAGGAAGGTTCGAGGGGAAGACTGAAGAAGCAGTACTAAGCCATTTCAAGTCTGGTTGAAAACGCTGAGGAAGCGGAGCAGGTGTTTCTCTTGGAAATACTTATGAAGGAAGCAATATGCGGTCCCGATGCGGATGAATGGCGCCAAACCATTGGCACTGAGATGAAATCCATCGTGAATAATGGGACTAGGATACTTGTTGATCATCCTAGAGGTCACAAAGTTGTCGGCAGCTGAATTGTTCTAAGTAACAAGTTCCTACCAGATGGAAAGCTTGAAAGAAAAAAGGCACGCTTGGTTGTCCAAGGTTTTAGTCAGCAACCCGGCATCCATTACACAGACACATTTGCTCCAGTGACTCGAATAGGTTCCATTCGTCTCATGGCATCCATTGAAGCCCAATATGGAATGAATATTAGGCAATTTTATGTGGAAACTGCATACTTGAATGGACACCGAGAAGAAGAGGTTTATATGGAACCATCGAAGAATTTATGAGAAATCCTTTAGGATATTGTTGATTCAGAGGGCCAGAGTCAGATCAGGATGAAGGCAAAGATCATTCTCGAAGAATTGAGTAGGGGGGGAAAAGGTTTGCCTCCTGAAGAAATCACTTTATGGTATACAACAAGCTGGAAGGAGCTGGTACCTTAAGCTGGACGAAACCTTGAGAAGCCTGGGTGTGACACCTTCAGTCTCAGACCCTTGCTTGTTCCATATTGGTTTAGAGGAAGACGTTATACTAATTGCGACATACTTTGATGACATCCTAATCATCGCCTCCTGTGACAGGAAGGGGATTGCTGAACTTGGAAGGAGAGTGTAACAAACACTTCGAAGTCAAGGATCTAGGCTATGCTAAATCTTGCCTGGGAATAGAGTTTAACCAGATAGAAGTGCAGGTGACGATGCACCAGCATGGCTACCTACGTGTTCTGCTTTCGCAGTTTGGCATGTCTGAATGCAAACTTGTTGCCACCCCTGAAGCTGGGTAGAAACAAAGAGCAATCGGAAGACAATCTAAGGATTCCATACCGCAAGCTGGTCGGGGCTCTTAACATACTTGGCATAGACTACAAGGCCAGACATCTCATTTGCTGTATGCCATCTGAGGCAGTTAAACAACTGCTATGGTACCGATCACTGGAAGGCCGCCAAGCACGTATTACGCTATCTAAAGGGTTCCATCAATGTGGGGTTGACCTTTGGCTCAGATCCAGGACCAGTCAGAGGATTTGTTGATGCAGACTGGGGAGGTTGTCCCGAAGACAGGAGGTCTTATACCGCTACATTGTGGACAGGTATCTTGGAAATTAAAAAAAAAAACGACGAACTGTCGCCCTGTTGACGACAGAGGCAGAATACATGGTTCTGTCAGAGAGCGTTAAGGAAGCTTCTATTTACAGCAATTCCTCATCAAGATGGTTTTTTGGCGATTGGTTAAGATGGTTATTTTCTGCGACAACAGAAGTTCATTGAAGTTGGCGAAGAATCCGATGTTCCATGCATGGAACAAGCACATAGACATCCGTCATAACTTTAAGGGACTGTACTCAAACACAAAAAAACTTTGTGTGCTTCACATATCAATGGATGGTCAAGTTGTAGACTTCTTAACTAAAGGACTGCACAAAGTTAAACACATGCAATGCATGGGATCAGCCAGACTGGGTGATTCTCAATAGTGCCGTTCTTTGACAACCAATATGATGACTCATCGTGGTTATTTAGTGTATCCATCTTTAAGTGTCTTTACCAGACAATAGACAGTCTCATTCTTCCCCTCTTCCCCGTTTCTTATAGGTTGGGACATAGCTTCGAGGCACTTGTAATATTATTGTGCTGACTGATGTTTGTTTTATTGTGTTATCTTGTTTGTTCATTTAACCTGAAGTGATCTTTCTCTAACACTAAAGCAAACATACAAATGTCTGTTTTGTCAATGTTTAGACACATAGAAACTAGCTTTGTGTTGTGTTACAATATTGTATTATATAGGCAGGTCTCAGCCTTTCGTGAGACTAGGGGCGGTATGGGAGAATGATGCTAAGCACAGTTGAAGTACCACTAAAGTCCAAGTCATGTCTATCAGATGCCTTGCTAGAACGTCAGGTTAGCAGTCCCATGACACCACACCTTGGGGGGAAATAAAACTCTACATCCACTGCCTTCTATAGTGACAATTTAGCAAAATCGATTAAAATTGATATGTTAAAATGGCAGTAAAGGTGAAAAACATGATTTTCAGTGTGGAAGAGCAAATCTATTTACTGGGACAGATCAAGAATCATACGTTTATAAATAATATAAAAAACTAAAGTTAAGATTATGGTAGTGAAGAGTGTTGGAAGAAATAATCAGGAATTTTAACTGTAACAGTAATTTACAAAAGGTGTGGTTTTACCAGTTATAATTTCATAGGCCCTTTTTATATCTGTTATTCTATACAGATATATATTAATTGAGTAGTTGGCTTATATAAATCTAGGCCCACCACATTCTGTCATGAGAACAAAGCATTATCATCAGCACTATCGTCCATACCCGATTCATTGGAGTATTTTCAAAGTACAGCCGAAGTCTGTTTGGGACTAGAAAATGTCCAAAAATCTCTGCGAATAACTTTATTGTGTTTTTTCTTGGAATTGCTCAATCATCCTAGCAAGTACTTGTACTTGGATCGTACTTAGCATCATTCTTGTGCACGACGAAGGACGGGGTGCATTGCAAGGGAATGGAGGCATGTCACAGGTGCTAATAGTTGCTAACTACAACCACGATTCACTGCTTCTCGGCTAATATATTAGAAGCTGCAATACAAACTAATTAGTAGTCACTTGCAACAGACTGAACTGCTGGTGACAGTAAAATCAGAAATTAAGTCCTGGTCGCATCTAAAGCAGGTTGTTTCTCCTAAATGGTTTCCCACTTTCCTTCCGTTAAAATGTGGGCACATTATCTTTAAATTACACCTTCATCATCCCTTCCTCATGGGTGTAAATATGCAGATAATATAAATGAGCTATAAGATTTGTCTAACAAAAAATAAAAAATAGAAGTGAAACCTGAGAGTATTTTAAAACATTTAGACACTTTCCCATTTGTTTTGTTAAATACAAGGTCTATCTATAATCATCACCCCTTTGGTCTATTAGTGGTAGTGATAGGTAGGTACCAAAATTATAGACATCTAATAAACATCTTAATGTTAAAAACCCTGCATTTTTTGTATTTCCAAGTTTTCCTATTACCCAAACATGAGTTATTGCTACCATCCAAGACTCTGGCTTGTGGGGCCAGGATTCGAGTCCAGGTTGATACACTGTGGGTATTGGTTCTCCACATAGTGGTTTACAATCCTTTGTTCAGGCAAATGCTATGCAAGTTACCTTAATTCTCAGATCAGATAGTCTACAAATTGACACTAAAGATAACTATATATGTATGTGTGAATCTTTGTTTCACTGCTGTGGTTAAAACATAACTGATATTTGGTATGAATTCAGCCTAGACCAGCTTGTTACTTACACGCATGATACAATGTAACCTGACACATCAGACCAGCTTGTAACTTACAAGCATGATACAATGTAACCTGACACATCAGACCAGCTTGTAACTTACACGCATGATACAATGTAACCTGACACATCAAACCAGCTCGTAACTTACACACATGATACAATGTAACCTGACACATCAGACCAGCTCGTTACTTACATGCATGATACAATGTAACCTGACACATCAGACCAGCTTGTAACTTACACGCATGATACATTGTAACCTGACACATCAGACCATCTTGTTACTTACACGCATGATACAATGTAACCTGACACATCAGACCAGCTCGTAACTTACACACATGATACAATGTAACCTGACACATCAGACCAGCTCGTTACTTACACGCATGATACAATGTAACCTGACACATCAGACCAGCTCGTAACTTACACACATGATACAATGTAACCTGACACATCAGACCAGCTCGTTACTTACATGCATGATACAATGTAACCTGACACATCAGACCAGCTCGTTACTTACATGCATGATACAATGTAACCTGACACACCAGACCAGCTCGTTACTTACACGCATGATACAATGTAACCTGATACATCAGACCAGATTGTTACTTACATGCATGATACAATGTAACCTGACACATCAGACCAGCTTGTAACTGACACGCATGATACAATGTAACCTGACACACCAGACCAGCTCGTTACTTACACACATGATACAATGTAACCTGACACATCAGACCAGCTCGTTACTTACACACATGATACAATGTAACCTGACACATCAGACCAGCTCGTTACTTACACGCATGATACAATGTAACCTGACACATCAGAACCAGTTTGTAACTTACACACATGATACAATGTAACCTGACACATCAGACCAGATTGTTACTTACACGCATGATACAATGTAACCTGACACATCAAACCAGCTCGTAACTTACACGCATGATACAATGTAACCTGACACATCAGACCAGTTTGTAACTTACACGCATGATACAATGTAACCTGAGACACCAGACCAGTTTGTAACTTACACGCATGATACAATGTAACCTGAGACACCAGACGAGATTGTTACTTACACACATGATACAATGTAACCTGACACATCAGACCAGCTCGTTACTTATACGCATGATACAATGTAACCTGAGACACCAGACCAGATTGTTACTTACACACATGATACAATGTAACCTGACACATCAGACCAGCTCGTTACTTACACGCATGATACAATGTAACCTGACACATCAGACCAGCTTGTTACTTACACACATGTTACAATGTAACCTGACACATCAAACCAGCTCGTTACTTACACGCATGATACAATCTAACCTGACACATCAAACCAGCTCGTTATTTACACACATGATACAATGCAACCTGACACCTATGACAAGTTTATTCTATATTAACAGTTCTCTAACTTTTGTTTAGCTTGTACCCCCAAGTTAAAAAATTTCCAAATGATAGGTCTGAAAAAAATGACCACATGGTAAATTATTGATCTATTTAAACTCTTTGGAAAAATCATCTTTAATCAAAATATTTTAAATGTGACAAATCTATTTAGATTTTTTTATAGCCTTAACAATGTGTCTTATTTAGAATTGTTATGATCAGTTAAAAACTGTAAAAAGTATATAGAAAAGTTTTAAAAATGGTCTTCACAATTTTGTTCAAATATAATACTAAACGTAAACACCATATTTTAGAATAAAAGTTTTTAATTGTTATTCTGGATCTTATATATTATGAATCCCGTAATTTTTCAGTGAGAGGGCTGTATGTCTTGTAACAACTTTTTGATGTCTAGTTGAAACTTTCAGGCAGAGGTTCGACTCCAAATTTAGCCTATTGGGGTACTTATTTTTAGTTACACCATGAATGAAAAACCACTCTCAGATATATTGTGTTGAGAAATACATCATAAGACTTGATGGCAAGATCAGCGATATGAGGAAACTCGTTCAGTCTTTGTAACCATAAGTCTGCCAAATATGTTTTATTGAGACTGGATTTGAGGGTTTCAGACTTCCCATCAGTGTGGGGTTTTCCAGCCCTTCCTATTATTAAACTGACTTTGAATGATGCTTCAAGGCCCTTCATATTCAGAGACGAAAAAAAGACAATTTTTCCTAACAGCTTTTATCTCGGCTTCCTTATGCTTAAAAAAGTCAAGAAACTTATTTTTTATTTGAAAAAGATATTTCAAGCCTTTTCATTTCTGGGGGGAAGACATCTACTCAAACTCTCCCAGCTCTATTTTCTACATGTGTAACGGTCAACAGTGTTGCTGGACCAATCGTCAATAAAAACACTTAAAAAGAAAGAAATTGGAACACACATAGATTGGAACTAATTAATATATAAACATCACCGCAGTATTTTTCTACACAACTGTGTTACAAGCTTGAGAAATATCGTTGAGAGAGAAAGAGTATGTCATCAAGTTGTGACTGTTCATGAAAGATGCTCAAATTACTCTAAAAATAAGCAAGATAACAACTGCTAATGTAGAAGATGTCAAGTAGAGGGTTGAAAATTATCATAAATCAGTCTCCAGCCGAGAGCAAATAGGAGAAAAAGATGGTTGGAAATAAACTTTCCCTTGAGAGCTGCTTGCGAACTGCTGTCCTAAATGATACTTGAGAGGGCTATAAGTAACCTACATAACATTTCTATCTCCCTAGATTTGCTATCCATATTTTATATTTGTTACACATGTGGTTGGTTCTCACAAGCACTAGTCAGCCTGTTTTGTTTTTCAGCAAGTCTAGTGTTTTTACCCAGAGATGTTGCTGGCAGTGGAAACATCATAATGTGGCTATTGTTGTGTATTGGGAATGGTATTCTAACATCTGCCTACAGCATGGAGTGGTATGCTAGGACCAACTGCCAACAAACACTGGTAAGCTACTCATGTCACAATATTTATGTTCTAGCTACTTGTACACCCTTACATTTCTTGTTTATTTATATAAATGCATATTAATAGTGATTTGTTCTATTTTCAGGATCCTTTTTGGGATTTCTTTGTTCCTCGCTCATGGAATTGTCGACCGTTGTTATCTGTAAATGGATAAAATCTTATGCTGTTATATTTGGTTTTGTATACAAATTCTACTTAATCAAAAAAGGTTGTCTTTACAACTGAATTTATGCATTGCCTTTATTATAGTTGATAAATATAACTGAGTTCCTAACATTACTATGTTTAAACAAACATAGTTTGTGAATACTTTCCAATTGTGCCATTAATTCTTCATAGTTACATAAAATACAAATGTTTTGTGAACACCTCTGAGTGATACGATGACAAAGTCTCTCGTATCGTTTGTTTCTGGCGTTAGGTTTTTTCCAGGTGTCAAAATTGTATTACGAATGAATATGCACATAGATTAGTTAAACTGCTGCAGCCTTCCACAACAATCAATTTGTTATGTTTGTATTTATCTATCAATGTTAAAAATTAAAATTTGTGTAGTAAAATAGTTTATTGATTGCCATTTTACTCTTAAATAATTGAAAATGGTAGTACTTACACTTACTCATTATTCCGGCTGTAATTAATTTGATTTTGTTGTTGAGAAATTACCATTTTATTTTTTGGTGGCAGAGTTAAGACTACTGCCTTTTCCTATAATATAAAACTATTCTACTTAAGAGACTGTTATATTGTAAGTGTGCCATTTCAAATATTTAATTAAATTAGTTTCTTGTTTGAATTTATTATAAACAGAAAATTGATTTCTCACAATTGTTTGTAATAGGTGTTTCCTAGTTTAAAAAAAGCAAGCAAAAGCTACCAAAGGAAATACAGGTTTACTAATTTTATAATGCAATAACTAATCTTCATTCTACTTTACTACTTAAAAAATGTGAATCATGTTTTTTAATATAATTTATTTAAAAAAATTTCAGATATCAAAATTAAATTTTAAAATGTATATTCTTTTCTGGGCTCTGAGCAATAAATAAAAGTTGATTACACAATTAGTATTATTAATAAGGCTTAGTTCAAACTACAAAAAGTTTTTATATACTTTGATTTTGTTATTAATATAATAGCTCAGTCCACAAAAGCCATTTCAGCAAATAAAAACAAAATGCGAACTTTTGAAATTTAGCAGAGATGTTTATTAAGGTGTACTTTCGAACATTTTAAAAGTCCTGAAGGATCTGAAGTGAGCTAACGCCGCCATCTTTGAAAATGGTTCCAGTTTTATAGTTTTTTTGCCAGCATGATTGGTGCTGGGGATCTCCTCATCACTAACATAAGCATGATTGGTGCTGGGGATCTCCTCATCACTAACATAAGCATGATTGGTGCTGGGGATCTCCTCATCACTAACATAAACAGAATCCAATGGAGCAACTTGGATCTCGGAATCTTCTTCCGCAAAAGATAATGATATCAAATCTTTTGCAGTGTTTTGTTCATCTTGGACTGTGCTGACGCCATTCAAACAATCGCCACGACAGTTATGGCATACTGATGAGCAATATTTCCCAGTTTCTGCATCTCCACAGCCAGTCATACATGTACATAGTAGGAGGTTTAATACAGCCTTGGGAGCAACAGCATCCGTCATAGTGATCAGAACAACACAACTCTGTACATGTTTCCAGACACAAATTTTAGGAGATAAATCATTTCCGCACCATTTTTGGACTTGTCAATACACTCTAAATGATTGCTGCTTGGCAGCTCCTTTTGTCATTGGGCGTGAGGTAATAGCTGGTTTGATTTTGGTTATGGATTTCGTGAAACAGTTGAACTGATACTTGTTTAAGATTTATCTGTGGATTGTGTACCATACAAGGCAAGGAAAAAACATTCTCCTGCTCAAGAAATCGCTTTGTGTGAAGAGTTGCAATTATTAAACACTTCAACTATGTCATGTAAATTTTGATGTTTTTGAAATAGTTTGACACATTTGATCTTTACTTTCTTGAATACTGCAGAAGTTTTATTGTAAAGAATACTATTTGTAAGTCTCGATGATTTTCTTTGGTGCAGTGAATACTCTCTTGTGTCAGTTTTTTCCTTTGCCTGGTTGGACGAAGAAAATTTATTTTTGTGATTGAGCCAGTGCGAGTAATAAAACCAGGTCAACATCCTCACCAATTCAAAACAGATGTTTCTCTTGCGTTGATAACGATGAAAATCTGCGTCCTCAGTGCTTTCTCGAAATCCGATAAGATTGTTCTTCAACTTGGCCAATCCGATAAGATTGTTCTTCAACTTGGCCAATCCGATAAGATTGTTCTTCAACTTGGCCAATCCGATAAGATTGTTCTTCAACTTGGCCAATCCGATAAGATTGTTCTTCAACTTGGCCAATCCGATAAGATTGTTCTTCAACTTGGATGTTAGCATGCTAATTAATCTACTCTTATTTTTGTCATTTGATAGGAATTTATCTTGTTGAACAGTAACACATATTTTTCTCAAAGTGTATGCCCACAGATTTTTTAACAGTAGATCGTTGAATTTGCTCTGATTTCTTGGTGCTGTTAATTGTATTGGAGTAGTAATCACAAACTACTGTGCAGTTTTTACCATAGTGCTTATTGATATAATTTATGTAGCTATGTAAACGGATGAAAAAGTTGAATGCTTGACTTGGTGTAGGAGAAAACTACTGTCCGCAATATTGAGGCAATCTTCTAAATTGATATGTTTGTATGATACTGTAAAAATATCGTACAATGAAGATTTATTTGTCTTTCCTATTCCAGTTTCGTTAAAGAGAGCTAGTGGAAATGGAGCTAGCTATTATTACAAACGAGTTGTTGATTCTTCATTGGTTCACTTAGCATCAGCTATCCTTTGGAAAAGCAGCAAAGGATCAACTGGTACAATCTCAACCTGAATTTTCACCGAAAAATTTATACAGTAGCAAGACTTAGAGTTTTGTCTATATGCGACAACTGGACAGCTGAAAAAGTATTGCCAACCATTTTCGGCATTGCTTTTTTACCAATTTTAATAGCATCATAACACTTTATAGTTGCATCGCTGACTACTCTAGTAGCTAGTGACACGTCTGCAATTATTGGAAATGGTGGATGATTCTTGAACCAATCTGAAAACTTCTTGACATCTCTTGCATCTTTTGATTTGCGCGAAAATCTACATGTTGCTCAGCTGTGGCAACCAACCATACTATACTATAACCATACTATAAAACCAACCATACTATAAAAGTGTAATTCTTTTTCAAGATGGTGCCGACGTGGCGATATTCAGTACCAATTTACTCGTAGCAAATTATATGTATGAGAAAAATGAATGCCTTTTTGGTATAGAATTTAATACGCTTTAATTTTTATGGACACTATTTTGTCATAAAATTATTAGTTCATGAAATATTTGCAAAAACTATTCAACTAACTATTTTACAAGATAGCAGCAATTGTCGCGATATTAAGTACCAATTTTCTCATAGCAAAATATAGTTATGAAAAAGATTTGTTTTACCTTTTTTGTTTAAAATTTAATACTATTTCATTTTAAAAACAATTATCTTTTCCATAAAATCAACAGTTCACAAGATACTTGCAAAAAACTATAAAACTGGAACAATTTTCCAAGATGGTGGTGTTAGCTCACCTCTTATCCTTCAAGACTTTTAATATGTTCGAAAGTACACCTTAATAAACATCTCTGCTAAATTTCAACACGATTACATTTTTTGTTTTTGTTTTTACTTCATTGGCTGGACTAATAATAATTAATGATTGTAAAATATAGTTCAAAGAGGTTATTATTGTTACTTGTGTTATTATTGTTCCTAGTGTCATTATGTATATTCAAAGGCACAAAATAAGGATATTAACTGTGCAATGACCTGTTTTGGTGGTCACACAGTCTAAGGCATTACTCTTGCAATAAACACAATTAAAATACTACTGAGGGTAGTTTTCTTAAATGGTTTCCCACTGTCCATCCATATAAATATGGGTAAATTTTCTTTAAATTTTACTTTCCTCATTTCTACAACATTAGCATAGTAGTAATTTTATATATGCCTGGAGAGAGGGTAGAAAGCCACATTGTGAAAAAACTATCTCAACTTCCAGGATGATATTTAAGCTTTAACTAACTTGGCAGGTAATTAAATCATTACTTTAGAAGCAACAAATTTAACTCTATTTTTAATTCTTACTACTTTAAAACTGATATTTTTGCTTATAATATTTAATAGTTTCATTTTCAAGTTTTGTGCCTTTGAGTACCTACCTATACAGATTGGTATGGACTTGGTAGGTTTTTAATGTTTGTTTTAGGTGGTGTTATGAATTAATATTGTCACACCTATTCATTTTTAGCCACATATTATGGTTTGATAACATGCTTATGTTTTGTAGGGTTTCATTTTCTCAAGAAAAATGTGGAATTGCTTGAAGGTTGATATTTTGTGAAGTTTTTTTTTATGGATAATCTCATCACTTGGAAATTTACTCTATCAAAGTTTCATTCACTACATCATAGTTCCTCATTAATTCACTGATAAATACTATTTTTTTTACAAAGTTATTTTTTATAGAATTGTGATATATTTTTGTTGATTACAAATTAACAGTCAATGCTATTGTTGTATACATTAATATTGTGAAAATATGCCAAAGATGACTGCCAAATATGTATTTAGCATGCCTAAACAAATTTGGTGCTTAATTTATATATTTCATATATTGCACTATTGGGTTTTTCAAAATATTTTTTTATAGCCCCTTGTTATTTAATGTAGCTGTTAAAGCTAATTATTATTACGTACCAATTAAAGATTAAGACTGTTTGTTAAAATGTTGGTAGTAAATTGAATCCAATATATGCAAGTTTGTTACCAGTAAATTGAACTTATTGAGTCCATGTTAGGTTTAAAACTAACTACGAATAGTTAAAACAATTGTGATATAATGAGTTAACAAATTGCACCTGGATCATTCTAAATAATCATTTAAGATAAGTTTATATTGTTGTGTAATACATACATACATACTAAAAGTGGACTAGTTAGCTCTTATTAAATATTTAGGTACAATTTTTTAAATTATATTAAAATTAAACTTATTTGTTACTATCTGGTCACATTAAAACTAATGTGATTATATAATCTGAGTATAGTCAACTCGTTTTTGACAAAGATTTCAATTTCATAAAAAAAATGTTTTATGTATATTTGTAAGTTTCACAAATAAAAAAAGTTTACTTTCAATAAAATTCAGAGAATATATTATTTTTACTCGAGAACGCTAAAAAAACCTTTTTTCCTGTGAGAACATTCCTCCAACAAGCTTCATTTTCAAACACTATTCCATATTGTGAACATGCATTTGAACTAAAACTAAATTATTGCATCAATATTTAATTTCCAAAACAACTCTTATTGTATTTTGTCAAAGATTGAGAGTATATTATTTCAAAGTTGCCTTCATCAATAGGGTTGGGTTAATGTCAAATGTACCTCATTTGGGTTGCACCTTGATAACTATTTAGAGATTAAAAACAGAGCTGTGAAGTCTGAGTTGGTAAAATATACCAACACTGGCCTCAAAATAAAAACTTCTGTACATTTTCATATAATTATTTAGGACCAATATTTGTAATTTTGATTGACAAATTCAAATTGTCAAAGAAGTAATCTGTATTGGCAAATTTTACTGGGCTATATTTGTTCTTACACTAGCTACTTGGAGAACCGCCACCATAACCTTGATGGTTTGATGACCAGGACGAGTGTGTAATTTACCTCTCCCACTAATTCTTCTACCATGATTCTTAGTATTCTAATGGTATGCACATATTTGAGTATCAACTCATGAGCATCTGCTCTTGAAAGGAATTGGTGAGTAATTATTCTTTGTATTAATAAACAATGATTTATAATGTTTTAGGGAGGCCAAAATTATCTTTATTAAACTTGGCAAGAGAAAATGCACAACTTAATTTCATGGCTGGACTGAAATCCATAAGTAAATATAGCTTTCACCAACCATACCATCATATACTTTTGTCAACTTCTCCCTTTGGTTTTTATAAAAAAGGATCAAATCTATCGTGGGCAATATTATAAATAATATAATTAATATATTCTCTTTTCAATAAAATAAGAGAGTTAAGATAAACCTTAGTGAGAATATAGTACTGTACCATTTAATTTATGGATTATATAAATTATGATAGTAAAACTATGCATTATCTTGGAGAAAATTTGAATATATGTTATATTTTTCATTAGTATTATTCATAGTAACTGTAATAACGTAATGGCCTCTGACTACATGCCCAGACAAAAAATCTACCAAATTCATTCTGATCTTGATAAAACAAGCTTTGAGTAAAGAACAGGATTTCTTAATTTTATTCATAATACACAATCACTTTTCTTTAACATTCCTACTAGGAAATTTATTTGATTGATTATTAGATTTCTTTCAAACTTTATATTTTGTCTATACTATAGTTTAGTTTTTGCCTACTCTCCAGTTTGAAAAGTAAACCTACAAATTAAATTACAATAATATAAATGTGTAACTTTATTACTTTTTTGTTCAAACTGTAATGTGTCTTATAGTGAGTTTTACAACTTGAGTAAAACAATGCAAAATAATGAAGTAATAATAATAATAATATAAATATAAATAATTTTATAAGTTTTTTTTGTAGCTTTTAATATTAACTCAAAATTGTCCTCTTGGTAAAATCTCAAATTAAGCATCACAATTATGAATATTAAACACTAAACAGAATAATTTTCCATGGAAGCACATTTGAAAAGTTCTGCTCCTTTGGAACATCCTGTTCTCTTCAAAGTGCTGTAAACACGTTTAAACTCGGGTTCAGTTTTTAAAGAAGAATGTAAGTGATGAGTGTTAGTGGATGGAGGTATAAGATATTTGCACACGCCTACAACTTAACTAGCACTTCTCTTCACATATCGTATGCTTGTAAATAAACTCTTAGATCTCCATGTATTAAGCATACAATATACAATACCTTCTATAATATATTTAGTGTTGAGGAAAGTAAAAATATTTGTGTGAGTTGCTACTCGATGGTTTTATTTTCCCTCTATTTTTGGTTAGGTCTGATATACATTTTTAGAGTTTTTTTCTTTAGGTTGGTTATTTTTTACTTGAACCTGTTAAGTTTAATTTATTTATAAACATTGTAAGCTACAGGGTGTTTCACGTGCTCTTGGCCCCCAAGTTTCCCTTTACATTTTAAAATAATAGACATAATTTAATGAAATTTGCTACAGACATTGTAATGTAACTGATTTGCCCCTAAAAAGTATGTGAAAGCATTGACAATAATATCGTCCTAATTTTATAAACATATCTTATCTCATTTAAATTATGTAGTATATTAAATGGCGGTTAAAGCACTTCTTCTTCTAAGAAGGCAAAAGCCACTGATCAGTGACGTCACGCACGTGACACCAGCCAA
>CABFVZ010003580.1:0-37916 GCA_902151445.1 Timema monikensis
TTAGTTAAATTAGTGGGAAGTTTCAGTTTGAGAATATAATCAACTTTTTTGGGGTCTGGAGAAACACCCTTCGCAAATACGATATGGCTAAGAAAGTTTATTGAAGTTTGCCGAAACGAACATTTTTCCTCATTTAGAGTACAAACTGCTTCTTACAGCCTAGAAAAGACCTTATAAAGCCATGAGTCATGTACCTTAATAGTTGACCCATATACTATAATATCGTAAAAATGGTAGACAACTCCTTCCAATCCTTCTAAATGCGCACTGACCTTCTGGAAAACCTCCAGAGCAGGGGATATCCCAAAAGGTAACCGAAGGAACCGATACCTTCCATACGGTGTGATGGATGTGGTTAGAGTTCTGGAAGAATCTGTGAGGGGAATCTGCCAGAATCCTGAGTTGGCATCTAGTTTTGAGAATACCTTAGCCTCGTCTAGTTGACCTAGGGAATAATCAACTGCCGGCATAGGAAAAAAAATTATCTTTCTACATGTTGATTTCATTTAGTCAGGTTAACACACAACCTTGGGGATCCATTGACTTTTGGAACTATAACCATGGGAGCACACCAATCTGATGGCTCGTCAACTTTTTCTATGACTTTATTTCAAACCATCCTATTCAGTTATTTTTTAAGAACCTTCTTTAAAGGTAAAGGAACACGTCGGGGAACACTTATAGCATGTGGTACAGTCCCCTCTCTAAGTTTTATGTGGTATGGCTCTCAAATTTTTCTTAGTCCTGTAAAAATCATGGGGAACACAGTTTTTGAAACAAAATTAGCTTTTTCTACCCCAGAAATCCTCTTTATGAGGTCTAATTTCTAACTAGTATAATGGCTTAGAAGAATTTTATCTGCTCCTTAAACTACATACACTGTCTCAAACATATTTTTGTTTTTGTATTATAGTTTCCCTTGAATCCTGCCAATAGTTTTGAGCTGAGCACCTCCTGGGACCGGTTAGGATTTTATTTGATGGCAAAAGCTCCATATATTGAAAATACTCCTGGTAAGTACTTTTAACAATAATATTCACATCTGCGCCTGTGTCAATTTTAGCAGAAAGGTCTTTCCCACATAATTTGATGTTTACCAACCATTTATCATGCAAATAATTAGTTTCTGTAGAGGCAAGGCTGACAAATTCACCATCTTCATCTAACTCGTCCTCTGTGTCAACAGCATCAACTGATATAAATCTACAACATTTTGCATAATGCCCTTTCTATCAACACTGATGACAGAGAGCATCACTAGCAGGACTTTTGTTTCTAGGGTGTTCAGTATTACTCCCACACCAAAAACATGATTTTCTAGATTGACTTTTATCTTCATTAGGAAAAGTGTTCCTACTATTTTTAGGTTTATTTGTAGCATTAACCTTGTCAGTTGCAACTTTACTCACTCCTGTTTAAGTTTCCTGATGATTTTTCACTTGCTCAGATTGTTTTGCAGAGTTAACAGTTGTTTCCAGAGTTAATTTGGCATCTAATTGTAGTTCAAACGAGAGATGTTTTATCTATAATACAAACTAGGACTCTATCTCTAATGGCTTTGTCATAAAAAGTAACAGGAAAGTTACCATCTTGAGCAACAGTATGAATATCTGTAACATAATCGCTTACTGACTCGCCCTCTTGTTAGAATCTAATATGGAATCGTGCTTGTTCAAAGATTATGTTTTTGGTGGGAATAAAATGGCTGTCAAACTTCTGAAGGGCTGTATCAAACTTCTTTTGATCGGCTGATGATAACTTGACCGATAGAAAAATAGTTTCAGCCTGAGGGTCCATCAAATAAATCAGAGAATTTACCTGATCTTCTTCTTCCTCCTCCATCATACCTGAAGCATGACTGAAACGCATAAAACGATCTTTCCATGATTTCCATTCCAATGTCGATTTGAAATCGAAAGGGTCTGGAGCCAGATTTTGATACACAGGAGTTGACATATTAGAACTGGGTTCTTTATTTATGTTGGAAATGTTCACTTCACCTTAATTATACTTAAATACAGCGCAATATCTGACCAATGCCACCATGTGATATTACAGCAAGAATTGTCAAATATAAAACAGACCAACTCGGTACCAGGTGAAGTCAATCCTGTTAAAATATGATGCAGACATAAGACATTACAATACACAGCAACCGATAACAAGTCGTTAGCGTTAACACCTATGATGGTCAACATAGTCCTGGATAGAGAGTGTAGTTCCTCCCATAGCCGCAGGGCGCTATCTTCACATTGTTCCCCTCTTTCCAGTATCAACAGTGTAAAGTGTGAACTGTGTTCCTCTCAATCCATTGACAGCAGTGTACAGTGTGAACTATGTTCCTCTCTGTCCAGTGACAGCAGTGTAAAGTGTGAACTGTGTTCCTCTCTGTCCAGTGACAGCAGTGTAAAGTGTGAACTGTGTTCCTCTCTGTCCAGTGACAGCAGTGTAAAGTGCGAACTATGTTCCCCTCTTTCCAGTATCAACAGTATAAAGTGTGAACTGTGTTCCTCTCTGTCCAGTGACAGCAGTGTAAAGTGTGAACTGTGTCAAGTCCTTATGTGCTGCCTCCCACTTTCCTGTACATGACAAAATTCTCGATTTGAAATTTTAAAAAAAATCTATGTTTTGATTAGAGCGGTTTTCCATTTATTAGTGGTGTGAGCAAATATAATTACAGGATAAACCTAACAACCAAACATCAGACCATTAATTTATCACTATAAGTAAATATGGGTTCCTGTTACAACAAAACATTGTCGTCCAAGTTATTATTTTTACAGCAACTTAAGAAATTAAAGAAGGGCATGGGTAGGTGCATGAATAACCTGAATGAGTAGTAAGACATGAGGGACCAAATAAATAATGAAATTTGATAAATCCCTAAAATATATAAATTGAGTAAACTTGGTATCCTGATAAAATAATAAAATATAATACATGTGTTACCTCAAGTTTACCTGGGCTGGAAAGGTAGTGGATAGTACTTGATTATTTAGATAAAAAACACAAAACCAGTGGCATGAAGCATGGCTGACATTTACGTCTGCCAGTCGTCATACCATAAGAAATATCTTCCTCTGAGACGATACACTTGGTGGCATGTCCTATATCTAGAACTATGTTCGGGTATGTAGATAAATGTTATCTAAATCCCTCAGGACAAGAACTCAAGCTGCCTGTTTACCTTATGATAAGCACTGACCAGTAAATAATTATAGTGTCCATTTGAAAACACAAACTAAACAAATTTACACTAATAACAAATGTATTTACAAAAAATGTCACAAAACATGTTATAGAGTGACATGTCCACAAGGGCCCCATTTCCCTTTAGAAAGCATATTTACCATGCCTAGAGGCTATAAAAGAAAATGGAATTATTATTTTATAAAATCTTCTTAAGAGGAAATATATATGAAATGGAAAAAATATACAATTATCACTCTAAAATTATATTCCAAATCAACAATTAGGCTACTTATAACATTTCTCAAGAAAGTTTATATTTTCAGATTCTTGTTGTGTCATTGCAAGTAATAGTGTTCTCATTGCAGAGAAGATCCAAAAACGACCTTGGCTCATAGGTGAACCTATACAGTTCCAATAAGTACACCCTATCTAGAAGCTGTTCTAGAAACTAGAAGTTATAATCATTCCGTCAAATGACATGGATCATCATTTTTAAAAGTTGAAACGAGTCATTTAATTCACATGATTCCAGTCTAAGTGTTAACAAAAAATAAACATTTATTCTTGTTATAACAGATGTTGTAATAAGTGCCTGGAGCCTAATAGCACCAAAACCAGGCTGTGTTCTAGAAAATGTTGTAATAAGTGCCTGGCTAGAGCCTAAAAGTACCAAACCCAGGCCCTCTGTTCAACTCATACCTATAGATTCTTTTTCAGGACCTCGTGGGGCCCAGATGGACTGTTCCAGAGGGTGGAACAGCTTGAAGCAGAAGCCGTCCTTTTTGGAGGGTCGCTCAATGACCTGACATGTGTTGAGTAGGACAGTTCCGACCCAGTGGTTACTCTGGGGACAAAACACAACGTCTCATTACTAACATCTGAACCATTGGTTACTCTGGGGACAAAACACAACGTCTCATTACTAACGTCTGAACCATTGGTTACTATACAAACCAAACACATCCTCTCAGTACTGACGTCAGAACCATTAGTCATTATACAAACAAAACACACCTTCTCATTTCTGGTTACTATACATACATAGCACACCATCTCACTGGTTACTATACATAGTTAACACACCCTCTCACTGGTTACTATACATACATAGCACACCCTCTCACCACTGGTTACTATACTTACATAACACACCCTCTCATTACTGGTGTCTGAACAATCAAAACCCAGAGCATTAATTTATCAATGAAGGAGAGTAAACAAAAATTATACTGTTTTAGCCTCTCCAGGAATATAATCCAGGACACTAATCAGTAGGCAAACATTAACTGACTGAATCAAATTCCACAGTTATTATTTTTGTTTTTTCACCAGCTTTTAACATATTTGGGTCATTAGTTACTGGGACCGCTTTACATCCACAAACCTTTATTCCTACAATGGGTCTATGTCCTGTATGTTAATGTATCAGCTTAATTTGAGTTTATTACTCCTAGGTTAACAGTTTTATCATTTTCATACCCAATGAGATGAACTAATTTATTTTTTGCACAAAATCTGTTTCACTATTTAGATCCAAGTGCATATTTTTAAAACCACCCACACTCCCTTGGTCTCTTGTTTAAACTATTAATAACATTGAACAAAGATTTGTATTTAAAATAAAATTCTTGCTTATTTTGTAAATAAGTCAGACTCACCAAGTATCGAAATAAAGAGGGGGAACAATTTACTACTAGTTTCCATTATTCTCACACCTCAAGAGTCCCCACAAATACCCTGTGTGAGTTACAAGCTAACTTAACCTAGGACATCAATATTAGTGTTACCTTGACCTTGGGGCTCTTGTAGAGAAGCAGTAGTCCCGGCTTGAGGATGCACCATAGCTTGGTCCAGCTCTTAAGGGTTCCTCGTACCTTGAGCCAGTCCGCCATCACCACCACAGAAGGATCCTTGAGGGAGCTCAGCAGCTCGTTGGCCACTCGCTTCTTCTCACGGCAGTAGTTCTTGCGTTGGGCCTTGTAGGACTCCTTCCTGGTGAGTTTGTCTGAGGTCATTTCGGGGCCTGGCTGGAGCTGTACACAGGACCAATACACTCATCGAGAATCAATACACTCCTCAGGGACCAATACACTCATCGAGAATCAATACTCATAGAAAATCAATACACTCATCAAGGATCAATACACGCATCAAGCGTCAATACACTCATCAAGGGTCAATATACTCATCAAAGGTCAATACACTCCTCAGGGACCAATGCACGCCTTAGGGATCAATACACACCTCAAGGACCAAAACACACATCAAGGACCAATACAATCATCAATGATAAATACGTGCATCAAGGTTCAATTCACTCATCAAGTACCATTGCACTCACCAAAGACCAATACACTCATCAAGGACCAATACACTAATAAGGAGAATAAAGGAGCTCAACACAAACTAGTGGCTTATTCTAATAAACACAACTATCATAACCCCGAACATTATTTTACCACCTGGATGAGTGTGGCTCCATGATATAACCAAAAAGTGATTAGATATTATTTTTAATTTCTATAACAACTTCCTTTTCCTGTATTTGTCCTTTATATTATTCGTTCCTTTTACATGCTCTTTTCTGTGAGTGATATCTTTCTTTTTCCCACTCTCTCTTTGAGTTCTGATAGAATGAAACCTAGGTTGAGGGATCTCTGTCCAGTGTCAGCAAAGTAAAGTGTGAACTGTGTTATTATTTTCATTGTAGAAGCCATATTGTAGGTGACCTGGTGGTCTAGGGGTAAGGTGTCAGACTTCTGTGCTGGCGGCCGGGGTTCAATCCTCGGTCCCGGCACAGATTTATCTGATTTCCAAACCCTTCCTACACCTCTGACAAGACATCTTGTGAATGTGNGGGGTTCAATCCTCGGTCCCGGCACAGATTTATCTGATTTCCAAACCCTTCCTACACCTCTGACAAGACATCTTGTGAATGTGTGGAATGCCAGGCCACCACCGTGGTTCGGATTCCACGTTAAACTGTAGGTCCTTCATTTCATCTCACAATCACCCTACCATTACACATTAGCATAAGTGCGTATAACCCGAACGAGTAGTAAGACGCGGTGCTAATAATAATAATAATAATAATAATAATAATAATAATAATAATAGAAGCCATATTGTGTTTATTCCTTTTATGTTTTTATCCAACTTTTCTATACCTTCTTCTATGTAGAGTACCTCGAGTAGTGAAAATATCTTTTCCTTAGAAAATGATATTTACATCGAATAGAGGGTGCAATGTACTCCTACTGTGTACCAAAACTATATTCTTGTGGCAAAGTAAAGATTTCTGCACTTGGTGTATTTTCAAAGATTCATATTCAGAGCTAAAATGATTCTCAACAAATCTCTAAAATATTCTAGAGAGCATATACAGCGAGTAAGAATTAAACCCACTCCAGAGCTACCCACCTTGTCTGGGGATGGGTAGTCGGACATTCTGGAGTTGTTATCCATCCAACTTGCTACCCCTGCGGAAACAAACACAGCAACCATGACTCGTATATCAAACAACAGCTTTTTGTAAAAAATTTTTTTTAAAAAAGTCAACCTACAATAAAATTTAAATATATGGATTTTTTTATCATAAAAAATAAATAAAATACAAGTAAGAAAAAGGGCAGTAAAATGTGACTATAGTTCAAGGCTTGCAAGATGGTGGGCGGGGTGATAAAAACTTGCTTTGTGTTATAGCTTGACCTTAGTAATGTTCAAAACAACATCAAATGAATGTGTCAACCTTGGTAAAGATCAGGGTTGGTTGACTATAAGTCAGAGCTAACATTAATTAGTTGAGTGAACTTTGCCTCAGGTATCATTAAACAGAGTGAATGTTAGGTAACAGATCAATATTTCACTTCATTGGCAGTGTTACTTTTAAATGAAAGGTTATAAAAACAAATTTTATTATCGAGGGCTAGGATAATAAAGCTCTTCACTTTAGAAACAGAAAATTGTGCACTAATATGCATTGTGAAGTTTTTAATATTTCCTTCAAATTATGTTTTTATCAAATTTAATGTGAAAAATAGGGTTAATGTACTGAAGCGAGCCGTTGACTTGACCTTGAGCCAGTGACTCTCACAAACTTCATCTTATTCACATAAAAAATAAAGGACCAAAGAAAGAATTTATTTGGGTAATAGGTAAACCTGAAGCCAGGCGCATATTGGCTGTGTTCCTTGAACTGTGGTACCCCCTAGGTCACACAAAGGATTTCAGGGGGTACACAATACACTATTGACTTGTATTATGTAGCCAGTGAGATGTTGCCAATGGACCACAATAATCTTATATTTATCTGTCACTTGGTTTAGTTTACCAGACTAACTATTTGGAACCTTGTATACTTTACAAGAGAAGGATACCTTGGTTAGCTCTTGGCTCAAAGATGGTACCATTGTTAGATCATGGTCCAGAGAGGGTACGCTGGTTAGCTCTTGGCTCAAAGAGGGTACCATGGTTATATCATGGCTCAGAGAGGGTACCTTGCTTAAATCATGGCTCAGAAAGGGTACTTTGGTTAAATCATGGTTCAGAAAGGGTACTTTGGTTAAATCATGGTTCAGAAAGGGTACTTTGGTTAGCTCTTAGCTCTCAAAGAGGGTACCTGGGTTAGATCATGGTTCAGCGAGGGTACCTTGGTTATATCATGGCCAGAGAGAAGTAAACGACTGGTGATTCAGTCACAAAGTGACTCACCCGGCGAGGTGGGGCTGAAGTTGAGAGACTCGCTGGACGGCTGCTTCGTGAGCTGCACCTGGAGGCTTGTACGACGAGGCTTCTTCTCTTCTGAAGAAAAGAGCAACTTGTTCCAGGGTAGCAAACCTGACCGCAACAACATGTCCACAGACTAACTATGGCTCGGCGAACTGGTTTTATTAACGCCGACATAGCACGGATGCACTCTTATTGCAAGACGATAAAACAAATAGCTAAAATCAATGGGCCCCAAACTCTACACAGACCCTGAACGTGCATTAAAACTGTATGCATTTTTTAAATTTATTTTTTATTTAGCACCGCGTCTTACTACCCATTTGAGTTATACGCTTAAGTACTAATTACACTAATGTATTAAGAATTGGGAAGGTTAAATTTAGAGGAAATGAACCCACATTTGCGCGGAGGGAGAGTGGAACACCATTTAGGGAAAACCACCCCCAATTCACCGACCGAGATTCAAACCTCGATCTCCCTGTCCTCAGTGGTCTAGCTCAACACAACTGCCACGTTAGCTAACTACGCCACCGAGGCAGGTCGACTGTATGTAGAGCAGATAAAGGTAATCTGCAATGTCAACCAGTATAACCTGGAACTAGCTGAGCACTTAATCAGTGAGACGTATTTTATACACTTTATGTGCAAGTTTATTTTAGCATCACATCTTACTACACATCCAGGTTATACTAATATAAAGTGTACCAGCATTTGCTTGGAGAGAAGATAAAGAAAAATATCTCAGTTTACCCAGCCATGGATCAGATGAAGGCTTCATACTCACTTGATACCTGTGAAAACATGCAGTTACTGATGATATCGTGAATGTGGAGCAAGGTCATAAAGTGATACAGTCCAATCTTCAAAGAAAGCAACTACATATGGATATAACACAGTCAACACTGATAACATTTCACTTTTTGTTATTGGTATTATAGGTGACCTGGCAGTTTAGGGATAAGGTGTCAGACTTCTGTGCTGGGTACCCGGGGTTCAATCCTTGGTCCCGGCACATATTTATCTGATTTCCAAACCCTTCCTTCATCTCTGACAAGACATCTTGTGAATGTGGGGAATGCCAGGCCTCCACCGTGGTTCGGATTGCGTAGGTGCGTATAACCCGAGTGGGTAGTAAGATACGGTGCCAATAATAATAATAATAATAATAATAATAATAATAATAATAATAATAATAATAATAATGATAATGAAAATAATGATGATGATAATAATAATGATGATGATGATGACGATAATAATAATATTATTTTGATTATATAGTACCAGTGGTGGGTGCACACATCACTTGACTTTTGAATACAAGAGAGTAGATCTAGTATCTTTTCTGTCAGATGAGATTCTTCTTATGAAAAATGGACTGTACTAAATGTGAGATAAAATTCAAATGTTACATACTGACCTAGGTAGTGTTAACTAACCTATAACCTATAATAAATATCTAACCCATGATGGTCTCTTAGCGCTCTCAGCCATGGTACCTACCACATGTGAGTTCACAAGCTGGCGGCCATACTCACCCAAAGGTCGTCCTGATGAAGAGATGGGTCTAGATGGCGAACCCTCGCTGGGTTGGCTGTGTGAGAGTGTGTCTTCAATCAGTTGTCTGTTGGATCCAGGGACTGGCACAGGGGTCGAACTCATGCTCCTGCCTGAAACAACACATGGGACAGTGTGTTAATTTGATACCTTAACAATGAATCTTAAATACCTCCCATGAGAATGTATGTTCGATGATATTTGACCAATGAGTGTTCTACCGAGTGATTATAATCACCAAGAAACGTAATCTTCTTGATTCAATGCTCTTTTTAAGCCTTCTGAGTATTTTTGAAATGCTACAAATCTTTCTATTGTTTCTCTCTTGAGCCTGTCTCCCAAGTTTGCCTCTTCCCACCTCAATCCTCACGTTCTTTGTCGACTCACTAAAACATGTTGAGTGATGAACATGTTTAGCTGGGTACAAGCTTGTTTCACACACTTTTAATATTTACATGTTTGCTATTTTGTTTCCACAAATAAATTTTTAATTGATGCAGCTTGGCTTGACTAATCCTTTACAACTTGGTGGTAAGAGTGTTATAGTAGA
Organism: Timema monikensis; assembly: GCA_902151445.1. Lineage (NCBI taxonomy): Eukaryota > Metazoa > Arthropoda > Insecta > Phasmatodea > Timematidae > Timema > Timema monikensis. Next base: position 10,028 of record CABFVZ010003580.1, read on the forward strand.
GTAACCATTTCCTACTCATGCCAATCCTAGACAAAAATTGTAAAAGGTAATATTAACAGTAACAACATAACATGTGTTTTACTATGTATACAAATTATCACAATAAATATTCATGATAAGTAATCAAATAACCAGGGAAGACTTTCCAAAATTAGTACTAAAAATCATATAGGTACATTGATATAAAAACACTATTTATATTTTGATTATATTACTCTGCTGAATGATTATTTTTTAATCATTATTGCTTTCAATTTTGTTTTTGAACTCTTCACAAGAGTACACTAAATTACACATTGTTATAATAATTGCTTTTAATGTTTCGACACTCAGTTAAGTTGTTACTGCGCTACACAAATGATTAACTAAGGAAATAATTCTTTCTGTGGCTACATTTGTCCCTGGAAGGTACAAACCTAGTTCAACAATTTTCTTTAATGTTCCAAAAGGAATGTTGTTGATTGAAAGATGTTTGAAATTTTAGTGTTTTTTTTTTGTTCCATTCTAAAAGTTTGTCATCAGTGACATAGGAATTAAGATACGAAGTTTCATCACACAAATAATTTTCTACTGATGACTTATATGTATTGAAATATTTCATCACAGGTTTCATTGTTTTTTTTCAACGTCGTTCCACTAAACTTTACTTTTCAAACCAAGCCATTTAAAATGTTTAGTTTCATCAAACCATTTTCCCCACAGTTACAGATAAAAAAACACAATTTTTATAAAATTCCATAATGTAGTCAAGATACCGTTCTCTTTTATTGTCACACTTGCTAACAAGATTGTTCACCATTGAGTTTAAAGTGGGAGGGACAAAATGACTAGAAATTATTTTCTATGTCTAACAATCAAGTTGTCAACTTCCTCAGAAATTTCCATGAATGTCTTTTCTTTTTTGCCTTCAATTCTTTTCAATGTCCTATGAAAAACTAAAGCCTGGTTGTATAAAATATATAAACAAAACTTTGATTTCTCATTGTTGAAAAAATTTCCAAACTTGTCGGACATGTTTCTCAGGAAAGAAAATATGACTTCAAAGGAACAAATAATTGCAAAACTTTTTCTATTGTAGGCATTAGCGCTAACCATCTAGATTTGCACACTTTGAGTATTTTACGATACTCGACTTCAGCATCATCGCAAAACTCTTAAAGCGACTCGACTCGAACAATGAAAATATTAAAATGTCTGTAAAGTTTGTTAATGATAGAATATATTTCAACAGGAAGTAAGTTAGCAGCAGTTTCAATTGCATTGTGAACGATGTGTGGAGCACAAATACTCCAACTATGGGTCGATTTAATTGTTGATTTAAGCGCAAAAATACATTATCTGTCCCTTTGCGCTTGAGGCCACCAAAATTGGGATTTGTGTTATTCGCTCAATATTCTATGATATTATTTGTTAAGTCGTTCTTTTTCAAGATTTCTATAAGGGGATTTTAAAATCTTTTCTGATATTTCAACAGGAAGGGAGACCAAATCAAGCACTTTGGTTTGAATGCCTTCCTTAAAATCAAAGTATGTGATTATAGAAGGAAATAATTTAACATTTTTGTGATTTGAAGCATTAGAATCTACAGTATGAGTCTTCGACCCTAACTTCTCGCCCTTTATTTATTGGGTGAACTAAACAAGACAACTCTTTGTTTCTTTTTTTCTATGGTATCCTGACTCCTGAGGTCTAGTCTAGTGTATCAAAATGCACACTAGACCTGACACATATTGACAAAACAATTCAATAAAATAAAATCTTGTACATTCTAGACAGGACGATTTTCAAAATCCGGGACATTTTCCGAGAAATTTACAAATGCGAGACAATGTGTTAAAATCTGGGATGAATGGTCACCCTATTATAAAGGGGAAGGGACCAACCAACTTTTTATTCCAAGGTAGTAACCATTTACTGTGTCCTGATGTGTCGGTTCACCACTTTACCTCCTAGTGGTAGTGACACAGGCAACGGTCTACTGGCCGGTCTCTATAGTAGGGATACTGGTTTGTAGCAACAGTGAGAGCATGTTCAGGATAAGACTGAGCAACGGTTGCACTTGTGGTATACTGGCTAAAATGTGACAACGCTGATCCAGCATCATTACCGATAGTAATGAATACTGTATTTTCATGGGTGTGGGTATTATCAAGGCTAGTAACCTGGTAAACTCTATTTAAAATTACTACAAGAAACTGTGCATAATAACCTCGGATGACCAAAGCTATGATGGGCAGCTGAGGTTAGAACTGAATGGCCTATCTGTTGACAAACTGGTGAGAATATGAGCTATTGGAATGTGGAATGTGAGAGGAGTGTGTGGCAAAGAGAATGAACTGTTAGAGAAAATGATTGGAAAATAAATTGATATTATGTGTGTATGTTAAACTAAGTGGAGAGGGAAAGATGTTTTGATGACGAGTGGTGGTAGGTATCCTGTCACTGTGGTCAGGTGTGGATGAATTGGTAAGGGTAAGTCAAGGGGTAGGCTTAATTCTAGAACCAGCAACTAAGCTGTTTGTGAGAAGGTATGAGTTGGTGCCATCTTGACTTCTAAGGGTATGTATGAAAATAGGCATTCGTAGAATTACGTTGGTTCCTGGTGGAGGGTGAAGACGAGAATGTGAAAGTGGAGTTTTGGAATAAGGTAAATGATGTCTTGAATGCATTTGAATCGGGTGAAAGAATTATCTTGTTAGGAGATAAGAATTGATGGGTGGGTACCCAAAGAAAGCTCTCACAGAGAGAATGTTAGGAAGGTACGATGTGACAGGGTAGCCTAAACGAGAATGGTAATGACTAATGAGTTAGTGAGTCTGTGTTTAAAAAAAAGGTTTTTGTGTCGAACACATGGTTTAAACACAAAGCTATTCACTTGTATACATGACAAAGGGGCGATTTGATAACGATGATTGATTTTGTGGTGTAAGATGAGAGACTTAGAAGTTTAGTAAAGAATACTAGGGCTGCATGTGGAGCTGAATGTACAACAAATTCCTTCCTAGTGATCTCAGTAGTTGAATTAGGTAGAAATTTTGTGAGGAAGCAGCGCAAAGCAAGTATGAGTGAAAGTGGAAAAATTGCAGAATAAAGTGTGAACGATATGAAAGATTTTAGGCGTTAAATTAATTTTACATGAACATGAATTGAATGTCGAAATAAATAAGCTACTAATGATATAGAAAATGCTTGAAACAAAATAAAAGCGGCTGTAGTTGAGTGCGCGAAAGTTGTGTGTGGAAGTGTGTTAGTGCAAAACTTAAAAGGAAATGAATGGTAGGATGAACAGGTGGAAGAATCTATGAGATAAAAGAAAGAAGCATACAAATGAATGATTGCTGTTAAGAGTGAAGCAGAACATAAGAAAGAGGTTGTGGGACATATACAAAGATAGAAGTAAAGGAGAGTCGGGAGCAAATTAGATATACGAGGGAAGTAAAGCATGCTTGTGGGTGAGTGGGACTTTGAGCAATGGTTTAACAATGAACAGGGTGTGATAAAAGGCTGTGTTATGTCCCCATGGTTGTTTAATGTATTCATAGATAAGTGTATGAGGGGTGTTTGTGAGGAGTGTTTGCTGTATAAATAAACAATGTGAATGTAAGAGTGTTATTATATACAGATGATGCTGTATTAATGGGTGAGAAGGAAAGTGACTTGCAGAACGCATTAAATCGTTTGAATGTGGTGACAGAAGAATGGATCTTTGTATAAATGTCTCCAAAATTAAGGTGATGGTTTTTGATGATGATGGACCAGGAAATGATGGTAAACTTAGTATAAATGGAAAACTGTTAGAACAAGTGATTGATTTAGTGTATCTGGGCAGAATGTTCTATAATAATGGAAGGATAGATGGTGAAATCGACATACGGGTGAATGCATCTCGGAGACTAGTTGGATGTATGTGGACTATTACAAAGAATTATGTAGTATCCTTTTGAAAGATGCATTTATGACAGTATCCCTACATAAAAGTGTGTTTATGCCAACATTGTTTTATGAATGTAAAGCGTGGGTTTGTCAGGAAAAACACAAGATCAAGGTAAATGTGGATGGAATGAGATATCTAAGAAATGTATGTGTACAAACTTATACAGACAATAGTCAGTAATGAATGGGAGCTGAAGGAGTGTGGTTTGAAAGGGAATCCAATAGGTCAATATGAAAGAAGCGTCTTACGTTGGTTTGAACATGAGAGTTTGAGTGTGGATCGAGTGAAGCAAATATATGAAGGTAGAGTGTGTAGATCAAAAGGAATCGACAGGCCAAGTAAACTGTGGCTAAATGTGTAAAAAAAAAGGAACATTTGATAGTTTAAGAATAAAAGAGCATGCATGACTCAATGTATGAATGTTGTTGAAGCCAAGGGAGTATGTAAAGACAAGGATTGTGGATAAAGCTGAGGATGTATTACATATTAAAGTTATTTTTTTGAGCTAGGCTTATATTAAGTTTCTTGCCTACCCCGTAAGGAAATGACGTGATTAAATATGTATCTATAATAAATTTCTCCTATTCATGTTTCATATAGCTACCAAGTTGTAAGCAAAAACTGCATAACAATCTCAGCTCATTCAAGTACAGTTTCTTAAGCATAATTTAAAAGCTAAAAAAGTGGATTGTATTTAAATTTTGATAGATTTTAAAACTTATCGTAATTATAAAATCGGTGCAAATGACCAAAAAATAAGTATTTCCCTCCCACTATATTATTTTTAAGAGCAAAAATTGCTTGTTTATTCTTAACACCGATTAAATCAACAATTTGCGTTCAGTTCTCTGCCGATGATTAATTAAAAGGCGTTCTAATTACAATAAATATTGAATCTAAAATAACATTTAAGTGCTAATATTTGTCACCGTGACTACTTACTCATGCTAATTAGTTTCTTGATTTTGTTTTATTCTAGACAATATTTGGGGCTTGTTAATAAAGGTTAATGTTTCTCAATAAAATTCGTTTATTTGTATGGTGCAATAGAACAGTTATGAGAAACTTCACATTACATTTACTCATTTACTCTTCAAACACCGTTAATGTACTTCGTACTATTCATAATCTGTCAAAGTTACATTTTAAATATAAATTGTAATAATAATCAATGACAAACAAAATAATAATTAAATTTTGAGTCAAATATTACATAAGCGCTAGTCATTTTCCGGTATAATATTATCTTTGACAAGTATACCCACTTCCATCCAGTTGAAGTTTATAAAAAATAAAACAAATTATTACACACAACCAGTGATCTCAATGCTATACATTATACTCGATTGATATATGCCCTCTCTTATGCCCAGCGGCAGTGGCGGTGGATCCGCTAGTACCGATTATAACTTGGTTTTGGAGTTGTCTGGGAAATGTATCCGGTTGTGCTGAACCACAGGTATAATTAGATGAAAAACAGAAAAGAAGGCGGTGGGGTGTGCATCCTATTAACAGAGCAAGATGCGTGGACGGGGCCCTTAGGAACCTGTATGGAAACTACGGATGGGCAATGAAAAATTCTTCAACTATTTCAGAATGACCTCCACTTCATTTGATGAAATAGTAGTTAAGTTGGCCTAAGTATACAAAGAAGAGTTGACACAGTGAAAAGCCTATGTTTTGCAAAGGAGGAAATGTTAGCAATGACACTCAGGTAAGTGAAAGTTTTGTTGTTGTTGTTTTAAATATACTTTAATTAATTAATAATAATAATAAATTAATAATTAGATGAATATATTATGTATAAAGGAGATAGTTATAAAAATAAATAAATAAGTTGTTTCTTTAACTTTGGTGAACTTGATAACGATGAAATTATACAACATAGTTGAAGATGACAGAAAACCATTTAGAAAACACATTCATTTGTTTTATATTATTATGTAATAAAAATTTCCCAAGCATAACTATTTCAATGTCAACCTTATCGGTGTTATATTAAATTTCAACAAGCGTGTAAAATTGTAAGGCATACTCATAAAAAAAATTATGAATATTTTAAATTTTAATTATAGACTTAATTAAAAATATATAAATGTTGAAATATCATCCAAATATGAATCGTTTTATGTATCTGATAAAATTACAGGTGGCAAAATTTTTCAAACAATTCTAAAGGGCCGAGTATGTGAAAATTAAATGTGCCTTTTTTTAATTGAACAGTTTAGTGAACAATGGATAATTGAAACACTACATTTAACATACTAATGATGGATTAATAAAACTAATTGTTCTTGAGTACAACAAGTTTTAACAATTTAATATGTAAAATCGTGCTTCAAGAATAGGTTTCCCGAGGATTCAGACACAATATCCGATGGTACATAATATGCCTCAGTAGTATGGCTATCTCGTGAATCGTAGTCATCTTGAAGTTGTGTTCTTAAACTTGTCAAAACTGCAGATTTTGATGTATCTTGTGGCTCTTTCAAGTCCGTGTAATTCTAGCGGTCCAACAATAAGCTACAATGATTTTTTAAATTTAGGTCACCCCCTTCTTCCTTTACATTTTGGATTTTGGTGGCTTGAAATGAATCAAGGTATTGTTCAATTTTGTCCTCAATTATGCATTTCCTTCTTCTTGCAGATGTGCCTAAGATAGTATTTGCGTGAACACGTTCTTGTTCGACTCTTTGACTGTATTATTCTCGTTCTAAAGCTGGAATATTTGGGGATGCCTCAGTTGCACCAAGTTCCATAACATCCTCCATAAATGACCGCTGGGTGGCATAAACATAGATTTTCACTTGTTTCCTTGCTTGCCCAGACTTATTAGACTTCTGTAATTTTCATTGCTTCCTGTATGCATCTTTTAGGTTCTTCCACTTTCCTTGCAGTGCCTTGCCTGGAAACATACATTTATCATTTAATGATAATGGCGGAAACATAAGAATAGCTGTCATTTTATTGAACTCTTATTTAAAAATGTGTACAGGAGAGTGCGCGCCGCAAATATTTTAATCCTCTCATTTATGCTTAGTTTTACACCTCATCCCCCCAATTTTTTTTTATGTCAAACATTACACAATATGTATCGATGTTTCAGGTACTTGGGGGCCGGATGCTCTTTTACAGACCTCCACTACACATACAGAATGGGAATAAAAACAATATCAATAATTGTAAGGAAGATTTGTAGCGTGTTGTGGGTTGCGCTAGCTAATTACGTCTTTCCAGTTTTTACTAAGAGACTGGCATCAGGCAGCAGAAGGCTTCAAGATCCACGCATTCTTCCCTCATTGTCTGTCTGCTATTGATAGAAAACATGTCCGTATAATAAAACCTCAACATTCTGGCTTCCTATTTTATAATCACAAAACATTCTTTTTCATTGTTCTACTTGCTGTTGCTGACGGTAATTACAGGTTTATGTTTGTTGATGTAGGACCAATGGGAAAGAATGCAGACCCCACAATATTTCGTTTTTCATCTTTTGGCCAAGCATTCCATGAAGAAACCTTGAACACTCGAAAACCTGAAAGGGTAACACCAACTATGAGGCCTTTACCTTACGTTTTCGTGTCAGACTACGCTTTTGAGATTTCTGTAAATTTAATGCGACCTTTGTCTGGTAAATCACCTGTCCAATAATGATCGAATTTTCCATTATCACCTATCAACAGCACGAAGATTGGTTGAATGTACATTTGGCATCCTTACTAATAAGGGGAGTATTTTACATAGAACAATGAATCTTAAGCTGTCTTCTTGTGTCATTGTAATCAAAGCCACTTGCACTTTCCACAACTATGTTAGAGACATAGATGGGTTTCAGTTTCAAGATGTTCTGGAAGTTTTAGGATGGTATGATAATGAAATTGAAGAAAATTCAATATTGTCACGTGGCACTAAGGCAGGCTATGGTTATAGACAGGACTTTGCCAATTACTTTTGAAGGATCTGTGCCGTGGCAAGATAGTCAAGTGTAGGGACAGGTCTTGCAATGTACAGCATACGACTAATAAAAGAGCCCTGCTAGTATAAAGGTGTAAATATGTGAATATTTTGTTTCTATTCTCAGTACATTTTCATTGCACGAATGAAACTTGATTTATTACTTGGTTATGCTATGTTTTTATTCCTATTTAAAATGAAATGGTGAAAAATTGGAAATAAGTTTGTTTGTCTCATTACCACCTTGAAAGACAAATTTAGATAATTTATTGTTGTTTGTTCATGAACTTTTAATCATTTCTTTACTCTGATCAACTCTTACAGTTGAAGTTTCGCAGGTTTGTTAAAACCTTTAGTAAAACAGTGAAATCTCCCTTAACGTACACCTCTGAATAGCGGATTATGCTTTATAGTGAGCACTTTAAAGATCCCCGGCAAAATAACACGGGTCCTCACCGTGAAACAACCTTCCAATAATGGACTTTCTCAATAACGGACACGAATACGGCTAAATACGCATATTTATGCACAAAAAAGGGTGCATATTTATGCACAACAATCTCTAAACAGTTGACATAAATTGAAAACACCAATCCATATTTTATAATGTAGAAATGTCAGGAATATCATGGTCTTGAGAGAATTGTGAGCAGTTCCACCTTCCCTTTCTATTATGTACTACTAGGTGAAGTTTCCAAAATAGCCTACGCAGTAGTCACTACAGTACTTCAAGGTCATACCTCCCCTCTCTCCTAGTCATCTGTAGGGGTCATTCGGATTGTTTAATCTGTTTTCGTGTGTTCTTAATGAGTATCTTAAAATGTCCAATATATATATATATATATTGGACATTTTATATATATATATATATATATATATATTCATGTGGGAAAAGTAGAGCTTTATTTTCTGAATTAGAAAGCATTTTAAAACCAAAATATAACTGATTAAAAATCATCAATTTTTGACTTTTTGAGCCAGGGCAATCAGTAAAATAATGCTGAAAGTTCTAAGGTTATTGATGATACAGTCTTAGTTTATTTTGATATTAAGTTTTAAATTTCATTCATACGTAGAAAATCCTCACTGTTATGATTTGAATAAGATATGATCTTTGTTTTTGACATTCTTATATGTTTTAGAGCAATGTTAATATTAAATAATTACATTTATTTTCTTTACATTTAGTCATCTAGGTCATTTACATATTATACACATAGAAGACCTACTGCTCACATTTCATCATATTTGCGCATTGTTCTGTGTATTATGTCATCTGTCCAGTAAGCTATGTACAATTTTATTCATTAATCATTTATTATCTTGCATACAATACTGTACAGTGCAGTAATTCTTGTTTTATTTTATCTAAAATTCCACAATATATAAGCTCATATATTAAATAGTTTTAAAGCGATATGATTATAATTAAAAAAATAATGATTTTTACAAACAAATCTTCTAAAACCTTCTTAATAACGGGCATTTTTTTGGTCCCGGAAGTTCGCTTTTAAGAGATTTTACTGTATATTGTATAGTGGTGTCACTGAGACACATTAATTGGTCTACATTGTAATTGTATTTGGTGGTTGATAAGGAAACAACCGCGTGTCCATGATGTAAATTGTTACCAAATTAATCTATAATATTAGCTACATAAATTCCAGTGCTCACAAATTTCCGCCTTCTTCTTTGGTTCCGCATTTTCAAAATTTGTATGGAATAAATCTACAGAGTTCTATCCATTGTTGTTTTTTCAATTCTCTGTTTTGATAGACCTCGGAAGCTGAGTTCCATATGTTTGATCTTTCTCCAACAGCATTGATGAAACGTCCAGTTTTGAATTCTTCCATATTCAAACACAGCACAACCTCACTCGTAAATAACAATCAGTAAACTGACGGTAGGGTGCAAATGAAGTTGGTGTAGTTCAGTTGGCAACTATGCGAGATGACGGAAGACCGCAACCACTTGTTTGAAAGGTTGCATTATACTCAATGTATATAGAAACGGCTCGAACGCTGCGGACTCTAACTACCAGCGGTTGGAATTACAAATAAATTACAAAACGCGGCGGAAGGCTTACCACTACCACGCGTATAAATTGACTCATTTAACTCAATGCAATTAGACAACGTGGTGTCCCAACAGCCAGGACCACAACCACGTGCATAAAAGAGCCCTAATATAACTGGATGTGGCTGAAATTTTCGAATTGTCACCGGCATACTATTGTGTAGAAGAGGAAAAAATTCGGGTATCTCTTTCTCTCCTGCACCCATACAAGGCAATGTGGCATTTTGACATCGTTCGTTCATTTGATTGAATATATAAGATACATCAATGTTTGATTAATTAAATGAAATAAATATATTAGTAAAAGCTCTGAAGAGCATTAAAAATTTCGAATCTGTTGAGTTTTTTCTTTAAATAAGTTGATGTAGCCTAATATATACGATGATTTTTTAAGGGAGCGCACTTGGAAGGCTCTATCTCGTACCAGAATCCTACCCTATAGTAGTGTTTAGGTAGGATTAAAGACTTTTCAGAAGGAAATTTCTTCTTCCGTTCTAAATGGTCGTTTATCCTACCAAAATAATATAGATATATATGATTATATATTATTATATATAATATTTTCCTATCAAACCGGGACACTTTTAGGGGTTTTCTAGATGAAAATCATAATGCACGATGCCATAAAAGGGGAAATTAGTACAAACAAATCCCTTACAAAGCCAAAGGATGCTTATGATGTAATTGGCGATACACATTTTTGAAAATTAATTCCCATTTAAAAGCTAAAGGCTAAATTTGTTCATTTATTTAGATAAAAACTGAAGCCAAACTCACTTATAGAACTATACTTGGAAGTATTACAGAGAAAAATATTAATAAAAAGATGAAGTTATAAAACATAATATACTATAGGCTAGGAGATTTATCTAACTTAAGATATACTGCTAAACACACTAATTATCTGGTTGAAACCAATCGTATTTGCTACTTGCGTGAACATTTGGTCTTTGAGGTGATTGAATAGTTGAATCCACTTTTCTTCACAATTTAAGTTTGTAATTTTGAAAGTGTCACAGTTTGAAGACCAAAATTCCTTGGTAACCATCACTTCATAAAATAGTTCATCTAAGTTTATTACACCATTTCCAAGTGTTTAATCAATTTTTTATGATTGTTTAATTTCGGGCCATATAATTTCACTGTCGTTTATCCAGACAAAAGATTCTGCTCCATCGAAACTATTTTCCCATATATCAATGTAGGACACACATCGATTATAAAAATTGGCGAATTCTTTAATTAACTATATCAACATTGCTTCCTGCCTCCTCTAATGCCTTGAACATTTTTTTGGCTCCTTGTGGTGTACATCTATTGTCCCACCTTTCTTCAAGATTTGTTTTCAATTTCTTAAGTTCGATAACAATATCAGTTGTACTTGCTTTTGTTTTCTCCATGGTCAATATGGTTTTGTTAAACAGATTTAGCTGCCCATGAACGAACCACAAAGACATTTCCCCACAATCATTGTCAAATAACTGTTATATAATCAACGGGCAGTGATCTTGAGAGCAAAAGTAAAACTTTAGTCCTTCATAAATTTGAAGTATTCTTTCAATAGCTGGAAGCAATGAAATAAATTGGATATCGCCATGTTGCTGGAAGCAGTGAAATAAATCTGGTATTGCCATGTTGCAGAACTATTTTATATTCACCGTCTACAAATTCACAGAAATCTTTCAGCTGAGAAACACCTACAGTGTAAATGTGGAAATATTTACAAATCTTTACCACAAGAGCTTCTACTTCAATAGGTAAAACATCAACAACTGTTTGAAGACAGTTGTGAACAATATGGGTACCACAACCAACGTACATATTATTTATTGACATTTCTTTATATAATCGCCTGTAACATGTTCCGTATTACTCCTCCAAAATTTGTGTTGCAGATGTCACCACAAAACCGAACAACTTATTTTGATAACTCATGGTTTTTGATAACTAGCAACAAGTAGTTTGCCAATTTTTCTGAGGTTTCACCAAGAACAGATTGAAAGTCTAAAAGTTTAACTTTTACTCCTTTTTCTAGTACAAAGTATCGCACAATACAAGGTAAAATTTTAACTTCTTTTCTGCTGGAAGCATCAATTGTTAATATCACAAAATTTGATCTATATAAGTCTTGGTGAAGTTCATCAATTGTCATTGTCACAATTACATTTACAACAATAGCCTCACACTTCGTTCTGACAACACCAAACTTTGGTTCAAAGAACTTGTAGATTAATTTAGATGAACAATCATTTGTTTTAAAGCTTAAGTTATGACCAGCAGTATAAACGAAAAAGTTGCTTCTTTGGCAGCTTTTAAAGGGTCTTTATCAACAGGAGCAGCACTTTTAAAATACAACAAAGGTTTTGAAGAACTTGCGGCTGCAGTCAAATCAGCTTTATGTTTCGTACATTTTAAATTATCTTTAATGTCGTTACGCCCACCATGAGAAATTGAACATTCTGATGAACACTGTTCACACTTAACCCTATGAACTTGGCCACAAACCTTTTTCAGAAACGGATATTATTTTTTAAACTCATCAGTAAATTTACAGTTTCTTTTCGGAATGTTTTACTTGTTAAAATAAAAGGATTTACGTCAAAATATTAACTACAAAATTAAAATAATCAGTCACAGACGAGATAAATAAAATAAGTTATTAGTTAAATAGCATCGGCTTGGACAAATTTCTAACAGACGAACAGACCTCCCCTTTCTATTATCTCAGCGGACTAATCTAGTCTGTACCCGCACACTGTGATTTGTTTTGAATCTTGAGTACGTATGTTGTGGTGACGTAATGGAGACAAAAATAAGCAGTGTTGCCAAATCAACTAATATCTACCTATTTTCTTTCACTTCTTGTGTTTCACTTTTCATATTCTTATCATTTTTCTTTTTACCGGTACAAAATGACAAACCGGCCGGGACTAAACCTTCAAACCAAGACGTATGGTAGCCTTTATATGATAATATTCTAGTACGAAATAAAGTGTTAAGCCCGTATCACACGACACTAGCTCGTACTTGAAATCACGTCATCATCTAGCGTCGTGTGAATCAGAAAAAGTATACTGGTTTTTCCACTTGGTACTGGCTACCATACTGGTTGTGAGGATAGAACACGTGCTATTTTCGTACTAGTTTCGACACTAGTATGTGTAATTCAACCAACCAATGCGCGCTGAGACTGTTGTGTAGAGAAATGGTATAAATGACGCCAACATGGTCATCGGATGTAATTTTGTTGTTGGCAGAAAATTATTCTAAACATCCTTGTTTATATAATACCAAATTGCCACAATATTACAATATATTTAATATATATAAATTTAATTTAAAACATGTCATCTAAAAACGACAAACTGTGTTCCAGACCCAATTTTAATCTAAATAAACTTGATAGCATGCCAAGCTTGTTTTTTTTTTTAGAATATAAAGTGTGTGTAGGCCTAAAAAAGAACATTTGTGTATCAAGGATACTGTACTTGGACACCCATGGGCTTAGGGGCCTCTGACCACATTGTAAATAAATGAATACAAATTTAGGGAGCTACTAAACGTTTGTGTAACCCCGAATGTATATTACCTAGCATCCGAATGTATCATATTTAGCATCCTGTGACCATTATTTCGTCTTTCCCAACCAGTCCCGTGTCCATATTCTTTTTCCTAGGTGCTCTCTCATAATTTTCAATATATTTAGATATTTTAGATTGAATGTACCCACATTTGCGTAGATTGAGAGTGGGGAACCGTTTTAAGGAAAAATAACCTTGTTACACCCGACTGGGATTTGAACTTCAAACTTCCCACCACCAGCAATCCAGTCTAATAGTGTGTGTTAACCCGCCGTGTTTAACTGACATGATGAAGCCTGGGATCACGGTTCAATTCCGGTCGGGTGTACTCAGGTGGTTTTTCCTTAAATATCTTTCCGCTTTCATGCCACGAAAATACGGATGCACCTCCTCTTAATTTAACCTTCCTGATACCTAATGCATTAAAGTAATTAGTCCATAAGCGTATAGCCCAACGGGTAGTAAGACACGCTGCTAAAACTAATTAAATAAAAATGGCGTGTTTGGAACTGTTTGAAGATAAAAAAAAAACTCGGTACACTCTATTGGGAATTGAACCCCGATCTCGTCACCAGCAAACCATTCTAATACGAGAAAGTCGAATGAAAAAATGTTTTCTTCCACTAGGTAAGAAATATAAAGAAACCCAGACTACTAATTATTTGAGCTCAAACTAAAAATAAAGCAGCAGATTTCTGCACAGTAAGTGAGTGGTCTTTGACAAAAGCCGCACTCTGGCCTTTCCCTTCCAAGAAACTTGACCCGTGTATACAACAGATAAGCGCGCTCCCCCTTCACTCTTTCAGGACCAAACTTGACAGATATGACAACACCGCAACTCTAGCTCGGTGTCTGTTAAACAGTCCAAATAGTTCAATACATGAACGTTTCTTAGGAGTTGCGCTGAGAGCGCTTCTCGAATTTTACAAGGTAGTCCTTCCACTTAATGCAGCTTCTGCACCCAAAATTAATCTCTGACGTTCGATAAATATTTGCACTAGAACCTAGTACCAAACTAGCAGCGTGTGAATACTCTAGTCCCGTTTCCATTGTACTAGCTAGTATATCGCTAGCTAGCACACTTGATTTCTAGTACAAGCAAGTGTCGTGTGATAGTAGCTTTACAAATTAGGATTCTTACTAAAATCAGGGTTTAATAGATACCGTACTTCCTACAAACCTATAACCTAAATTATCATTTGAACGTGGGCCTAAGTCTTCTACACAATATATGTCATTCAAACAAATGTAATACAGTTTTAACTTTTTTTTTTCATTATAGTTATATGACTTTCAACATAGTATGGTTTCTAAAAGCAATATACAAGATATGAGCCAACTTTAAAAAAAAAGTAAAATAATAATACTTTCTTCAAGCCTATAACCAAAGTGAAAGATTGAATGTATGGCAACTATACAAAGTTTGTGATTCAAACAAATGTAATCAAGTTTTAATACACCTTATTCATTATATTTATCTAACTTTCAGTATAATATGGTTTCTGAAACCAATATACAAGCTAATAGCCAACTTCTTGGCAGACTGTAAACAACATGGTAATAACTAAATTATTTAAATATGTTAAAGATTTATTCATATTTGTACAGTATTAACAGTAAAATTGAATTGTATATCATTTAATGTAAATGTGGTGATGAAATTTATTTCATCAGCTTTCAGCTTGGCTAGTGGATAAACCCTCGAATAATTGAAGATGGCCACTACGATTATTCAATTTATCTACGGGGAAATATTTGCTTGGAAGCAACTCGAGATGACAACTATCGCCTCTTACTTGGATTTTTGAACTATACCTCTCATACGACTTCTTTGGTGCTGACTGACAACTCACAGCTGATAGCTGACAGCTCTGAAAAGTTACTAGACCAAATTATGTATCCCTACGCCAAACCATATGATCTGCAAAAACATGTGTTTAAGCAGCTGTCACTTCTGACAGTCAAATTTCAGGTCTATACAACAAACCTATATGACTGTTTTATTTATTTTCTATATATTGTTGATCCTGATATGTTGATGGCCTAGTATTAATTATTAATTTTTTCAAGAATTTAATTTAAAATAAAAATTAGCATTAAATCCCATATTAGTTTTTATTGTAATGAATAAATAATTTTTAATAAAAAAATCCAATTTTTTTTGTTAATATTAGTATTATTAACAACATTATAAATGTGAAAAATCTGAATGTCTATTAATACACATATAAAAAATACAGCCACGAACCTTTTTAACAGTATTATAACCTATCGGTGACCTGGTGGTCTAGGGTTAAAGTGTCAGACTTCTGTGCTGGGGTCCGGGGTTCATTTCTCGATCCCGGCACAAATTTATTTGATTGACAAACCAACCCTTCCTTCACCTCTGACAAGACGTGTATTAATCACAACTTTTGAATTTGTGGAATGCCAGGCCTCCACCGTGGTTCGGATTCCACGTTAAACTGTAGGTCCTTCATTTCATCTCACAATCACCCTACCATTACACATTAGCGTAAGTGCGTATAACCCGAACGGNAACATTCTAAAGTAGTTTAAAGTAAGGAGTGGTAATAAACTTGGAACTTAGATAGAAAACTCAGGAATAGCTATAACAAAATATATAGTTTTCCAATTGAATGAATTAGATAGTTTTTAAATTGGTATATGAATTAAGTGACTTAATATTCAAAAGATCGATTCTATTTTGCTTTTAATGAGTTACAAAATGGCATATATAAAAATTTTCAATAAAGTGATATAACATCAACTGAATTAAAACATGGGTTGACGACAAGGCTAAACACATATAAAATATTAAAATTTATTTACAAAACTTGGATACAACAAATTAAGGACAAAAACAATGTTCAAAGATCAACAGTGTTGTAAATTAGGTAATAAAATTGAATTAATGGGTTAGGTTAGCATCTCCCAATAAGGTTTAATAAAGCAATGAAAATGCTCTAGTTACAATGTTTATGAAAAATATAATAATTTTTATTTTAAGGTTATTTATAAAATCTAAGCCTTATCTTGGTTCAATCCCATTACCCCTTGTGATAATAAGCCATTAGAATTATGCTGATTTATATTCTTCCGACATGTTTCGGTATAAAAATACCATAATCATGGACAACGTAAAATGAAATTAAAGAACCATGAAGAAAAACTTGAGTAAGTTGTACAAAAATCTATGATAAATTACTGTTATATTCAAGATTTTGTAAAAGACAATTAATAAACAAACAAACTTACCAACGTCGCTGTGCGGGACACAATACAGAATTAACGAAAATCTATTTTAGATTCACTCCTCTTAAACAGTTGTAACAAAGTCTCTAATAAAAATACAATAACTTATAGCTTGAAGTCTTAGCCTGGTATTTATTTAATCAACACTGGTGAAAGACTTGCAAGTAATTTTTATTACACTTTTCAGATTTTTTTGGAATAGGCCTACTATAAAAATTCTAAAACTCGAGGTTTAGCCTAGAGGGCAACACAACACAATATTGGGGTTAAAAGATTTATTTTATAGTCTTGTTACACTTAAATTTTCGAATAATGTAATCGATCACTGAGAGACACTCGCTATTTTATTTTATCACACGCTTTAAGGTTATATTAGATAAATAATTATTCAAAGATCCCTAAAAACCTGTTTATTTTCCGAGGATAACACGCTAATACACTGAAATAATATTCACAAAAGAACACACAGATTACTTAGTAGCTGAATTAATATTAAAAAAAGACAATGTATTATTCAAATTTTTAATACAATTATTAACGGGTAGCATAGACACTCCTAAATACAAATCAATAGTACTCAACTATAAAATATTTTGTTCTTCAACTTGTTGACTCACTCACGTGGTTTTATTAACTGTATTTTATACGATGATTCACTGTTATAATGTATTTTAAAATGGTTAGATTTTGGTTATAAGAATAACAGTTTGGTTGTTTGCTTAGTATTGAAGTTTTCTTTTTCTTTTTAATTAAAATTAATTATTAAAAGTAAGAGAACGTTAAAAATGACCATATATGCTGAAAACAAATATGGCCATAGGGTAGAAGCTGCCGGTGGATGACGTAGAAAAAAGAGGACCGTTGCTGGTTAGGCGGCAAAGGTATTAATACTCGTTATTTAGCAGATTTAAACTTTATATTATTTCACAAACATTTTGAATGTTTTTTCCTCTTTATTATCACAAACAATTTTTGAGTCATGTGCCCACGTTTAGAACATCTCTGCACACGATATAGAAAACGGTGTTGCCAAGGTAGTGAATATACTACTTCCACTCTCCCCTGTCTCTTCCTTTGAACCTTATCCCTAACCCTAAAACCTAACTAATAGGGTTCAAATAATAAAAAAGTCAACTAAAAGAAAGAGTGTGCTTAGTGAGTAAAGAATATAGAAAAACTTGGGCAAGAAACCAATACCCAGAACACGCAATTTGGAACAATTGCGGAACCCGTCACCACGGTCAACCTCAACAATATATAAATATATAAACATCCCCCTAATTCAATTACCAGACAAATATTTTAGAAGTGAGATAGCGTTATACCTAAGGCTAAATAAGTAGAGGAAAATAGATTAAGGAGAAAAGATCCACAAAATGGATTGTTTATTAAATATTTAAAAAAGATATGAACGACAATTAATATGGAAAATCCCAAACAGGGGAGAAATAATGTAAAAAATATTTTGTGATCACAATAGCATGGTTTCATTAGAAGAGCGCATTAAATATTTTAGTGATTGCCATCACTAGTTTATGTTTACAAAAATACAAGTTAGATGCGTACTTGTTAGCCAGGAAAGAACAATATAAAGCTCATGAATTAGATCTCCGCGAAATACTCGTATTCTTTACATAAAAATCAAACATATCATTATCTTTACATCTCTCCATCCCGACAAAAGGAAAAATATATCTTACGTCGATTTACCCTAGACATAAAACTATCAAATTTATTATATTGATTATAAAGTTGAGCAATCCAATTCACTAGCGGTGTTTTCTAGTCAGAGTTCAATAAATCAAGTTCATTAAGCCAAAAAAGAATTTTGAAACAAAAGAAAAGATTACATGCCGAAAGAGAATTTTGCTTACATTTGTTATTAATCTCCGAAGCCTTAGCTTCCCCCTGTGATTATCGTAGCCAGTCCAAGATTGCTTCTCCACTCGCACGATCACTCTTTTATATGATTTTAGTACAGTCTACAGAACACGGAATGAGGGGATCACGAGGGGAGGAAAACCAAAGAATATAAATAAGAGGGAGGGGGGGGTGGATTCCACACTCTTCTAGAATGGAGTAGAACAAAACTGAACACTGGCCGAAGAGTATCTTCTTTTCTTCTGAAGGTCTTTGGTCTGGGAATTTTTGTAACTGAGCATATAATTGGCGCTGCCTCAGTATCTTGTTGTCAGTCGTTGTGTTCGGGCGTTTGTGTAGCGGCGGGGTGAATCGAGTGCGTAGTCGGGCCAACAGCAGTCGGTGTCCGTGCAATTGGGTAAGTCTGTTTGTTATTGACTTGGGTATCGCTGACTTGTGGCTAATGCTACACCTTCAAGCCGGTGATAGCTCTAGCACAGTGGGGCTGTAAATTAACTCGTCTAAAATAGTCCAAGCAAGTTTTGCAAATAATAGGGGCTAAGTGTCTCGATACATTTTTCGGAAGCTTCACGTGTTGCTTATGGGAATTTCAACATCCAACATACTCAAAGTGAAAGAAAGTGCCTCACATAGTTAACATTATTATTATTAGCACCACGTCTTACTACCCGTTCGGGTTATACGCAATTACGCTAATGTGTAATGGTAGGATGATTGTGAGATGAAATGGAGGGACTACAGTTTAACGTGGAATCCGAACCACGGTGGAGGCCTGGCATTCCCCACATTCACAGGATGCACATAGTTAACATTTTTCGTTTCTGGATATGGTGAAAAGGTATTATCTACCGATGAACAGATACTATCTTGCAAACTCTGTGACGTGAGAGTTGCCACGAAAAATAAATTTACTGTGCAGCAGCATGTCCAGAGAGAAAAACACAAACGAGGTTTCCGGCGATTCAAGGATGCGAAAAAAACTACAGTAAACGCTCCTCGACCAAAACAGCGAGTCTTCAAACATTCTGCATTGTACAAAGAACTGTTCGAAGGCTTAATTTATTCCAATATTCCCTTGAGAAAAGTTAACAATCTGAAATTGCGAAGCTTTTTAGAAAAGTACACTTGGAAGTCTTTGCCGGACTACTCCACACTATGAAACAATTATGTCAGCCATTGATATGAAAACACCATGAAGAAGATATGAGATAAAGTAGCAGAAAAGAAAATATGGGTGTCTATGGGTGAGGCAACGGACTCTCTAGGACGACATGCTGCTAACGTAGTAGTAGGTACGATGGCCATGGTGATCATTTTCTCATCAATTGTGAACATTTGGAAAAAGTGAATTTTTCTGCAGTAAGCAAACTCTTTGATAGGTCCTTGAGCTTAATATGACCCAATGGCATCCAACACGACAATGTCCTGATCTTCATGACTGATGCTGCACCTTACATGATAAAAGCTACTAATGCTCTGAAAGCGCTTTTCTCTAAAATGGTGCACCTAACATGTCTGGCACATGCCTATCATAGGGTTGCTGAATAGATACGAGAGCAATTCATTGAAGTTGACCAGCTTATTGGGTGCGCGAAGAAAATTTTTCTGAAGGCACCATCTTGAATGGCATCATTCAAGTCGGAGGCCCAGAACGTTTCTTTTCTGCCAGCTCCCATTTTAAGGGGGACTTAGATTGAAGCATGTGACTACTACTGTGAGAACTTCCAATCTGTGAAAAAATCCATCTACTGGTTTGACACCAATGAAGCGATCTCAGTTAAAGTTGCGCAGGAACTTCTTTATGATCCTGAAATTGCAGGTAAGTTTCCCTAAAGTCAAATTTTGGTTTTATGCCTAGTAATATTACTTTCTTGGATAATTCAGCAGTGCTATTAGTGGATCAAATAGATTTGACAATAAACGTTCTGAATTTCCTAAATATTGTGACTGGGTAAGTGGGAAAGGCTATGCAAAATAAAATTGAATATGTTAAAAAAATGAAGGATATGAAACGCTGTGCTTAATTGCAGATGTGCAATCAGGGAAAAACTTTTCCCTTGGTTAAATTTCAGGAAACTTTGAACAAAGCGATATAGTTTATTACAAGTATGATCCTATGGAGTCAGTAGAAGTGAATAGGATTTTCTCTATGTTTAAAGATTTGTTAGCAGATAATAAAATCATTCTCTTTTGAAAGTCTGTACATGGTTTCCATATAAGTTTTCCATGTCAAATTAAATTGTTATAAAATGTAAGTTGAATTTTTATGCCTTTGCCTTGTTTTATTTTAAATGAAATATTTTTTGTCTATTAAAACCTTTCAGTTTGGTACAGAAACGGATCGTTTAATAACATTTTAAGGTTTTTTTCCTTCTTACAGGACTTTTTTGGCAAGGAAAGAAATTATTTTTTGTCACTTTTTTAGTTTTAAAGAGTATTTTTAAATTTTGGGGGTCATAAATGCATTTTTAATAGGGAATTTTATAGCCATTTTTAAGCAATCTAAAATTCTAGCCCTATTAATAACACTTGAGACCCAGGACGTAACAAAGTCAATCGTGAAAATTAGCCTAATATTTATATTGGCAACGTTCATTGTGTTTAGGGATCTTTGATTGCCTCTGACATTAATTTTCTCTAGAATAGTTTAATAGTATAGGAACTTATCTGAATATAATGTTCTTCGCCTGGCGAAGCTATCGTATTTTTTTCACAGTATTCCTTATCGATTACTTTCTGGGATTATAAATTTAAATATTGGTTTATTGTCTCATGAATCTTAATTCATATTTATATAATAAATATACATTTTACCTAGCCAAATCTGGCATGTTGGTAATTATTTAACGAGTAATATAATTAATTTTCCAAACAGTGCCTCTGCTAGTCCTTTGTTATTTAATTGTTAAGATGTTGGATTTTTTTATTTATCGGTAAAAAAGGGGTATTTTACTACTACTTTCCCAACATTGTTCTAATTACTTTTTGTTGCAGTTTATTGGTTACTGGTACTTGAATAATTAATATATTGACTACTTATTAAATTTTTTAGTTGCTATTAAAATACAGGGGCAAGGGGTGTCAACTCCCCCAATGTTGGTAAATTTTAGGATTACTCTGTAGCACAGTACTTTAAACTATGAAAGTTCTTTAAAGCAGTCGGTAAATGTCAAAACAAATAGCAATTGTAACTTGAAAAATTCATTATCATCAACTTTAAAAATACAGTTGCCTTGAATCTCAAAGACCCAATTCTCACCTCAAATTTTACAATTTTCCTGGGCGAAAACTCCCTGGCCCCCTTTTAATTAGGGGGTAATTCATACCCCCAGATTCCCGGTGTTCTTAACGTTGCCTTTGTAACCAAGTTCCCCGGGAATTTTTAAAATTTAAAAATGCCTAGAGTTGGGAAATTCCCTCCCCCCGCCAAATCGTGCGATGCCTTTGTCAAAATACTACCACTAAATGTTTGTTTGTTTATATGGTTATTTATTTATATAATCTAACATTTATGAATACATAATACACAAAGAACATAAAAGATCTACACTAGCCCTGAAGTTCTCCCGAAAATCAGCTGACATAAAGAAATTAACAACAAAAATAAACAATGATATTGTAACAAGATTGGTGTTTGACAGTGGGACTGGCGTGTTCTCATTGTTTACCCTGACTGCGCTCCTTGTTCTCTCTGTCTCCTTCCTTGTCTAGCAGGTAGGCAGCGACCTTCTCACTTGACTGTGGGATTAGAGGGNGCGACCTTCTCACTTGACTGGAGGATTAGAAGGGCTGAGAGGGTGTGGGGGGAGGACTGAGACACGTCTGGAGGGGTCTGGATCCTTTTTATTCTGGCCTTTTTAATTCTAGAAGTGGAGGATTCCAGATCCTTAGCTGGCACCACCCCTATATAAACACGCTCAGCGATAGCCGTGGGTATTCAGTTCTTGGTTATCGACTAATGAGTCCGGGTGTCCCCAGTGAGAGTGTGTGGACCGGTGTGTACATTGTGTGGACCGGCGTGTCAAGTGTGTGAGCCAGAGTGACCAGCGAGCAGATCGGATTTAAACCCCCCCGCTCCTACTGCCAACCCAATTCTCTGACCCTTGTTTTGAAATTAAACAATTTTAGACGCTTCTGGTTATTTGGTGTTGTCCCTACATCTGTAAGTAAATATTTCACTTTTATACTACAAGGGAAATATTATATTATATCTGCTTTGATATTTTTAGGGATGACACCCATCTTCCCATTCTCCGAATATTTAATTTTGAAATTTAGTTTGTTTTCATAATGTTTGAGGTGTATCATATGATAGGTTGACAAATCTAAATCTTTAACCACAATGAGAAGTAGTTTTTAATATAGATTTTGAAAATCCCCTCCAAATATTTCACAAACCCCGAATTAGAAAATTTAAATATTTACTAACTATTTGGGTATTTGGCACTACATTCCTGACAATTCTTTATCATCGCAACTAAACGTTTTGTTTTCTGTCCACACCCCCCTTCCTATTTCCCAAAGCTCCATTTTGAATTTAAAATTATCAGCTTTTATGTTATGGTACAGTTATCTTCCTGCTGAATGTTGTTATATACCACACTGGTAAGTAGTTTCAATTAGTTTTGAAAATGTGGAATACACCCTCTCCCATTTCGCTGACTCCAACTTTTAAATTTAAGTTTTTAGAACTTATTTGAATATCTAGAGTAGTACATCTACCTGTTTGCCAAATTTTATTGTTCTACCTCACCTAGAGTGATTTGTAAATTTATAGACCGACCACCCCCATTTCCCGGAGGAATATTTTTAGATTTCTCGTATATAAACGTTTCTGGCATGGGATAGAAAGAGCAAAAAATATAAAAAAGTGTGAAAAGGTATAGCTTATAAATTGGTTTTCAAAATAAGGTTAAAGAAGGTAAGTAAAACGGTTAAAAGGTGTAAAACAGTTTAAAAGGGTAGAAAGAGGAGACAGGGTGATAAATCAAAAAATAACGAAGGGGAAAGAGGGTTTTATTTTAGGTTAGAAAGGTTAAAAAGTTGTAAAAAATGCCAAAGGGACAGAAAGAGTAAAAAGAGTAAAAAGTAAATCTAATCAAAAATATTAGAAATGTATACTCCTTTTAGCCCATTTACCCTTTTCCTTCCGTTTACGTATTTTGCACTAAATGTGCTTTTTGCTCTTTTAGTCCTTTTTAACATTTTTACACTCTTAGAACCTTTTGGCATTTAACACTTTTTGGCACTTTTACCCCTTTGTTCTTTTTGCCTTTTTTAACTTTTTGGCCTTTTTGCACATTTTTCCTTTTTTATATTTTTGCCCTTTTGGTACTTTTACTATTTTATTGCTTCTACCCCACTTGTCCTTTCTACCAATTTTTGCAATTTTGTCCCGTTTTGTCCTTTTTACCCTTTTTGAGCGTTTGATATTTTTTCCTTATTGCCTCTTTTTACATCTTTAATTTTTATATCCTATTTGATAATATTTACTTTCTACCTTTTTTTGCCCTTTTGGCACTTTTACCGTTTATATCTCTTCTACTGCTTTTACCCTTTTTGCCTTATCTACCTTTTAAGAATTCTTTGAATTTTTTGAGTGTTCCCTTTTCCTCTTTTAGCCCTTTATTTTATTCCTTTTTATACTTTAAGCCTTTTTACTTACCATTTTCATTCTTTTTGATTAGATTAACTTCTTACCCTTTTTGTACTTATAACACCTTTTTACATAAAGCTTTTAAGTTTTTCAATCATTAGATAAACATCCAAATTTAATCACAACTTGTGAATGTGTGGAATGCCAGGCCACCCACCACCGTGGTTCGGATTTCACGTTAAACTGTAGGTCCTCCATTTCATCTGACAATCATCCTACCGTTACAAATCAGCGTAAGTGCTTATAACCCGAACGGTTAGTAAATCGCTGTAATAATGATGATGATAATAATAATAACAATAATAATAATAATAATAAATTGTTCAATATATCGAAGCATCAACTTATTCAGGTGGTCCTGAATAATTGTAGTTTATTCTTAGTCTGAATCAGTTTATAAAAAGCTCATTCACAATTTGCATCTCTAATTTAGTTGCATCCATCCCAGAAAATTGGTCAAATTTGGTACCTCTAGAAACTATTTAGAGGGTCTTCTAGCTGGAACCTTTAAAAAAAAGAATGAAAACCCTTAGAAGCTATTTGTAGTTTGATGCAAGTTTTTCAGCTTCAATTTCAAGAATATCAGAAGGTGCTAAATACATCTAATATATTCCAAAAGAGGCAATAACTTCCCTAACACCCCCCTCCCCGCTTCCGCTTTTACTCATTTGGAGTGTTCCTTGCCTAAATTTTCGGAAATCATACTCTTTTAAAAGCTGTTTAGAGTACTCCTCTCTCCGATTTTTTAAAATTTTGATTCTCCTAGAAGCTATTTGAAGTATTTCTCCTTCCAGAAATTTTAAAAATTTTGATGCCTCTAGATTCTAGAAGCAAATTTAAAAAGTCCTAACCCAGAGTTTTTTTAAATTTAAATTTTCTAAAAGCTATTAGAAGGTGTCTCCCCCTGAAATGTTTTTTAAATTTGGTTGTTTCTAGAAGTCATTTAGATTGCCCCTTGCCTGAGTTTTTCTCGAAAATGATAAGCCTTTAAAATCTATTTAAAGTTGTCTTCGCCCAGCCATATTTTGAAAATAGGATCTGCTTAGAAGCTATTTAAAATGGCCCTTACATAGTTATATTTATTTATTTATTTAGATGACCCTAGAAGCTATTTAGAGCGCTCCTCAACTGATTTTTTCCTTACAGTTACACGACTCTAGAAGCTATTTGGAGTGGTCTTCTATAGACAATTTTTGAAAATTTAATGCATCTAGAAATCATTTGGAGTTTTATTTAAGGCAATCTTTCAGCTTAATGTTCGATATTGTCGGGGGATTTGAAATTTATCTACGAGGGCGTAAATTCTTTCCAGGGGGCTAATTCGTCCCAGAGGCAATGCCCCCCTTAACCCTCAGTTCCACCCCCACTGACTCTGAGTAGCTTAATAAGAATATATTTCCATTTAGCTTTTATTTTTGGAAGTTATTTAGAGTAGTCCACTGCTGTATTAAAAAAAAATTCCATATCTTTATATTTTATTAGGAGTAAGCAAATCAGAAGCCTCTAGAAGTTATTTAGAGCTATTTTTTAATTTTAATAATAATTATATGCATCCTTCTCACACTCAGTAACTATCTATTACATTTGTGTGTGTATTTAAAAAAATATATATCTTCTTATTTATTATGTAAAAAATTTCAATATACACACATGTGCTTATTCAATTCCAATATAGCTATTTTTAACTAAATATTTAAGTCCATTTTGGAAAAATTTAAAATTTTCAAAATTTGTCATCAGTAAACGAGCTTTAAATTAATTTATTTTAGAAAAAACCACGTATATTATAAACTATAGTGTAAAAGATACCAATTTTGAAAAAATCCCTAAGATAATTTTGAAAATTAGTTTCTCAGAAAACTAAACCCTATCTTTAAATGCTTACTTTTATAAGAAAAACAAGCTAATTGAATTAATTAACACGCAAAAAACTGCTCTGATTCTCATTGTAAACCAAATCATGTGTGTCATTTTAAAAATATTACAGTGTTATTTGTCGTTTCAAACAATCCCGATATCCTTTTTAAAACACAATCGTTAGATCCCATTTTTGAAATATTTCAAATTTAAAAAAATTAGTAATCTGTAAACTATCCTTAAATTGGGGACTGAAGACAAAATAAAAAAAAGGATAAATTCCATCAAACCATCTCAGCTCTATCCCTTAGGGTGGACAGACAGACAGAATTGTAAAATCCACTTTTTTGGGTTTGGAATCACATCATAAATAGATTCAGCATAATTTCGAAGCCAAAAATGTTCATGCTAATTTGATCACAATATTGTTGTTATTTTTAATAAATTAAAAAGCCTGCTGCGTTTTACTACGATTCAGGATTAGGGAAGAGTAAGGTAGAACTCTTCTGAAAATTGTCCCGCATTTTCGTGGAAGAAGAGTGGGAAACCTTTAGGAAAAAAATTATCTTTCACCCAACTGATATTCGAACCCCAACCTCCCCAGCACCAGACAAACAGACTAAATGAGCTTAACACGTGTCCACAGCTTATTTACATGAATGGGGTCGCATCTCTCTTCAAAAAAACAAATAGAAAGCCATTCTAGTGCAATAAAATAGGACTATCTCTGGGGGACTGTCCCGTTTCCCGTGTCAGCTTGATCCCACCAGTCGATCTCGCTGTAACTGAGCCAACTCTTTAGGTAAAAGGCTACACTAGTTAATGTAGTAATAAAACTATTAATCGAACTTACAATTTTTATGAGTAGTTTTTTTTAGCTCCGCATCTACTACCCGTACGGGTTATGCACCTATGTAGACCTGCTAAATTACTCTAATGTGTTTTAGGGAGAGTGGAAAATCATTTAGGATAAACCACGCTCAGTACACCTGACCGGAATTGAGGCCCGACCTCACCGCCTTGGCAGTCTAATCTATTGTGTGAGTGACGCCTTAAACCACGCGGCCAGTGAAGCGGGTATTAATAGATAAAAGTATTTCCATTTATCAGCAATTCTTTTAAAATGTGTTCGATAATTAAAACCTTAAAGTAAAAAATATATAATTATATTCCATTCACGATAGGTTTTTACCTGGATGACAGTTCGAAAATCATATGTTTGGGTTTTGGGTTGCCAACATTTTTAAAAGATCACAGTTTTGTTATAAATGTAAAGATATTTAATTACCTGTTATATATTACATTTAAAATAAAGTTAACTTAAGTTTTCTCATACTATTTCATTTTTTTAAATAATTTCTTTTCATCCAACTCGAAACAATATTTTAAACATAATTAAAAGTACTTATTTTTCGTTTTGGAACGTTAATGGTTTTGTGTAATATAGTGCACTAATCGTGCCTTTTAATACAGTGTTATGTTACGTGTTCGTGGCAAGTGTTAATAGTTGCATATTAACCCCCACGTTGTGTCGCCATTTGCTATACTTCTCTTCCCCACATTAGAATGCTATTTGTTATATTACATAACAGAATCATTTAAGAGTCACTCCGTAAATCATCGTTTCTATTACGCAACTATGTGCTTTACTTATAATGCCTCGTTCCTTATCATTAGACTTTAATAAATGATAAT
>CABFVZ010003580.1:39800-70922 GCA_902151445.1 Timema monikensis
CTAATGGATTAGGAATTGGGAAGGTTGAATTAGAGGAAGTGAACCCGCATTTGCGTGGAGGGAGAGTGGAAAACCATTTAGGAAAACCACCCCCAGTTCACCCGACCGAGATTCGAACCTCGATCTCCCCGTCCTCAGCAGTCGAGCTCAACACGACAAGCGCGTTAACCAACTACGCCACCGAGGCGGGTTGTATCTAAGTTAACTTTTGATAGGAGGGGTCATGTGCTTTGAGGGAAAGTCCTTTTCAATATAATTATGATTTAGTTGACTGACTTGCAGTTTACTCGCAACATCTGAGTTATCTTACGCTGCTTCATTTGTGCAGACATTAGCGCTGAAAGAGCAAGATTTACCTACAAGATGTCTCAAATAAGATTAATACCCGCCTTGGTGGTCGTATGGTCCAAGGCGTCATTCTCGTAATAGACTGGATTTCCGATGACTGGGAGATCGGGGTTCGAATCACAGTTGTGTGTACTGAGTGTGGTTTATACTAAATACCGTTCCACTCTACCTCCATACAAATGCGGGTACACTTCCTATAAATTTGACCTTACCCACCCCTAACACATTAGAGCCATCAGTGTTATGCTTATAGTACGAATAGGTAGTAATACGCGGTGGTTGTGTCGCTCCCATGAAGGTGTTTGGTGAAGTTCATGTTCCTGTAGTAATAACTAAACAACCAGACATGCTCTTTTTATCAATCTGGAAACATCCTTTGAATTATGTTTTGTTTGCTTATTAGATACACGAATTAATTACAACCTTTGCGTATAACCCGAACGGGTAGTAAGACGTGGTGCTAATAATAATAATAATAATAGTAATAATAATAGTAATAATAATAATAATAATAATAATAATTACAAACTTGACTGCAATTTTGCTATCACAACACTTCCTCCTCCTCCTCCTCCTAATAAATGTTAATAATTTAAGAATCTGGAAATATGACGTCATAAACCCGAGTAATTATGAAACTATCAAGGATTTACGGTTGTCTGATGATCCTACAAGTTTAAACCTTTATCTTAGAACTTGGTCTTCATTCAACAGATTAGACAGATTCGTTTGAACTGGTTTAATCTGGTTTATTATTTTATAACTGCGCATGCGTGTATCTTCTCCATCATAACAACTCAAAGAAACTCGTGTAATTATATGTAGGCCAAGCTTACAAGATAAGAAACAGATTCTGGAATTTCTAAAGTTTTAAATCAGCTAGCCCACAATGTTCAACAGCGTAAAGGCCATTAATTTGAAAAAAGAAGAAAAAAAAATTATATAGACTACTCTCCACCCGTGATTCTTTCAATCGAACACGTCTTTATAACACTTCATTTCATTCCACTCCAGCTGTGTTAAAAGTATGGCTTCCCCAGCGGCAAATTGTAACCATTGTTGATACCAACCCCTCCCTCTTGTTTCTGGTAGTAGTCGCCATCATTGGATAAGGTGGGGACTTCTTTAATCTTCTCCACCTCCTTGACAATCTGACAGAAGCTGACCACGCAGAACCACAAGTAGAACAGGAACACTGGAAACAAAACACACGCGATGTGACACACTTTCCTGCTCCGATCTAAAACTATTGAACTTAGAGACAGAAAGTTTCTACTCTAACAAACTTGGTGTCTAAACAAGCTATAACTGGACAAAATGTCAACGTCAAACAAGCAATAGCCGAGGAAATACAATGGTGTTATATAGTAGACTGCCATACTTATATATTAGTTATTTATTAGTTTTATCAAATGTTATCGTGTTTCTTTTCCACATATTATAATTACATGAAAATATGGCTGGTGAGTTTATCTGCCGGCTCTAGCATACATCCCTCAGGAAAATACTTCTTACCGATTGACTAGAAAAAAGCTTATACCTTAAATTGTATGTATTGTCCTATTGCTTGAAAAACTCTAGAATCTTAAAGCCACACATTCCAGTAAAAACCTTTAGGCCTATATACTGTTCACGATAGGTTTTTACCTGGATGACAGTTCGAAAATCATATGTTTAGGTTTTGGGTTGCCAACACTTGTAAAAGATCACTGTTTTGTTATAAATGTAAATATCTTTAATTACCTGTTATATATTACATTTAAAATAATGTAAACTTAAGTTTTCTCATACTATTTCATTTTTTTAAATAATTTCTTTTTATCCAACTCGAAACAATATTTTAAACATAATTAAAAATACTTATTTTTAGTTTTGGAACGTTATTGATTTTGTGTAATATAGTGCACACATCAATACCTTTTAATACAGGCATCGTATTTACTTGGAAAAGAGAAAATTGATGTCATTATTTTACATACAATAAATTATTTTATGATGATTTTATCGTATTTTGAAATATTTAATTGAATAAAATATTTTCATCAACTGCGTGTCTGCATCATTGTAAAAAACTTGTTTACCGTTATGTTCAATCATATGGTTTAGATTCGTCAGCCGCCATTTTAAAGCTATGTTCGTTAGAAGTTTTTGTGAAAGTGGTGTTAATATTTTTTAAGGGGAATAAAACTATAAATAAACTTTGTGTCCGACCTCAAATAAATATATAAATAATATTGTCCTAAATTACTGTGGTTAACTATCACATTAATATATTACCATCTGTTTTCATTAAGTCATCCAAAGTGATAGATGTCAGCTGTTGGCGTAGTGAGTGATATATTAGGGATTACTTCTAGTAACATTTTGAGCTGTCATCCAGGTAAACTTAGCTTGTGAACGAATTGTGTGTATAAAGTTGAAAATAATTCTAACAGTGTGACCACTTGAAATGTGTGTTAGGATTCTGTGAATTCCCACATTCGCTGAAAACTAAAGATCAGAAAATGAACAGGGTCACATTAAGTGCTTTAAATCAATCACAAAGTATCCGAATGATTCGCTATGTCCGCTTGGCGTGAGTTGAAATTACTTCAGCTCTGTCCACTCTGTACACTATGGTATGCTTGAGAAGAGTACGCACACTATCAACCGCCGTGTAGAGCGTGTTGAGCGTGTAGAGCTGTGTCGCGGAGAGAGAACAATTATTGTGACAAAGCTACAATAACCTAAAATACCCGTGTGTCTACCTGGAAACCAAACCTATTCATGTGTTGTTAGTGTGCGTTACAAAGAGTTCTGGGTCAACACACTACATCACTCAAACACTCAGTATTACGAGTGATCCTTTGAGTTAAACTGCGCTCAAAAGATATACTTTATGTATGTGTACATGCTCGCTGAAACTATAGTTGATGATTAATTGAATCGGCAGGCGTTTTAATATTTCCTTCCATATATATTAATGTTCAAATTGATGATTAATTGTATTTTATATCAATTATTATTTCTATCTTTGTTACCTCACAACTGTGAGAGACATTCAGCCTCGTCATCACTTATCGACCTAGGCAAAAGTTTTACCGGTACACTCTCCTGTCGGAGTTTGCTGCTACAAGCATAGTAAAAACCAGATAAGAGGCGTTCTAACCCCACAATCAATCTATCAACCATGCACTCTCTTCCAAGGTCCATGGTGCAGGTAAGGGTGAACATCCCCTAACAGTATCCACACCTCCTGACCGAGCTCACAATCAAGCCACTATTTCCTTGACACACAACAGGCAGCTTGTAACTAACCCATATCAAGGCTTGTTGTGACTTGTTACAACTCACGGATAGTGAACCCGCCGATGACGCTGCCACCAATCAGAACCCCAAGATCAAACACGTTCTCCTTGACCAGCGTCATGGCAATCACAAAGGTGATGGACACAAACAAAAGACGAACCAAGTCCACCAGGATGTAGGGATACACCAGGTACAGATTTATCTGCAAGGTTACAAACAATGGTACAACGCTCAGCACTTAGAGGTAGTGCACTTGCATTTGCATGGAGTGAGAGTGGGAATACCATTTATTACAAACAAAATACCACCCGAAGCCCAACATCACAACAGATTTTTTTGCAGTTAACACTGAAAACATATTACTATTATTATTGTTGTTAAGTATTTTTAATATCTCCTGAAAGTGACAGCTGCAGATCACATGACTTGGCGTATGAATTCGTGAAAGTATATCTCACTTATTTTCTAGCTGTCAGGTAAGGTTCTTCCAATGGAACTTAGATTGAATAATCCAGCGCTATTGTTGTATACACTGTCTGTCTCTCTACCTGGTTCGAATCTCGGCCGGTATATTGTAGTTACCTTGTAGGCGCCATACACGAGCAGAATACATGTGATGCCCTGGATTACAAGGAATGTTATCAAACCGTCCAGGAAACTCTTGGGATCTGTAAACACAATTTAGACACAGGGAGCAGTGGCGTGGCGTGGAACGTTGTCAGGGTAAGCAGAGATTGTTAAAACTGTAACTGATATGTTAGAAACCCCCTCTGTCCCCATTTGACCAATGATACATAGGCTTTACTCTACATACCTAACATGGGAATGTTGATACCTGACCATTGAGTGTTTTACTGAGTGATGAGAACAATCCACAGGTACAATTCTTACACCAGGTATCTATTCAGTATTATTGTCAGCCACAGGGAACAATGTAATTCAATAGTTGACTCACTCATCTCCATGTTGATCAGGACGGACCGCATGTAGTAGAGCTTGTTGTTGTTCAACCACTCATCAAGTTGTCGTGATACGCCACTGAGGTCGTTGACCCAGACAGCACACGTGATGAGCCCGGCGCTAACTTGACACTTCAACAATCAACAATATATTGCTAGTTTCAACTTTAAGCTAACAAGATAAAGAAGTTAGTATTGCAATCAACATGGTGTTGTTACCAGAGTTATGATGGCGACTATGATGGAACCAAGTCTGACTGAGAACCAGAACATGAAGCTGTACATGACAGGCATGATGACTTCCGTCTCTCTCTTATGATTGGTGCAGTATTAGTTGTACTGTCCAATCAACGTACCTAAAACAAACCATGATTGATTATATGTAAAAAGTACACAATGTGAAAATGTTTATTTTCAAAGCTCGACGCATTGAAATTTACATATATTTAATATTAAATAATCCAAATTTATAGAGCTTACGTCTCCTTGGTAGACTGTTTCGATCTTTTTCTTCCAAACGAGACTAAGAGCTGACAAGGAGGACAATGACTTTTTATACCACTGGTAAAAACCCAAGCTATTTTAAGAGTTTGTTTTCAAGGACTCCTCCCAGGCCTGTATTGTATATTGAGTGTATTGAGCGTTGTTAACAATATAGTGAAATATTGTCATTGTTGACCACATCATAATGTTTGTATTTTCTAAAAGTTTCTTCCTATGAAAATTGGTCTGTAGATCGTTAACTGGTGTCATCTTTAATGACCGCACTGAAATATTGTCTTAAATGAGTTGAAAATGTCAGTTCAATCCTCTCTCGAAACATTAAAGATATTGGAGGAGCTATGATCGATATAAAATGTACCAACATTATGAAAACTATTTTATTAGGGTCTATTTGACCATTCCACCATATCAAATGTACACATCTAGTTCCTTAGTGTGTGAAAACAAATACATGTCGCTCAAATAAACACTTTCCCGCTAAAACATTCAATAAAAGAGGCTTTATATAGGATGTGACTTGTGTTTTATTTATGTATAACGAATGTAAATACTTCAACTTGTTAATGATCTGTGGTGGACCTAAAAACATTGTCGATGATAACAATATTTTCATGATAGAGGAAGTGCGGGTATTATGGAATAACATTTACTTTATCATTAATAGCAAAACGTATTTTTATATTTTGTCATTGAGTTCCATATTACACTTTTGATTAATATGTTTTAGACTATTTTTTAGTGTTTAAAGCAAAATTAATAACCTTTAATTTCCTGTAGGAAACACTTAAAAGAGATGTGGAACAAATGAAGGCAATATGGAATTCTACCCATTTTATTTAAAACATAATTATATTTACTAAAATTAACATATGTTTTATAAGAGAGTGTACAAAAATATGCAATTATTAATATGTAAAACAATAAAATAGTAATAATAACTAATCATTGAAATAATTCATTATAATAAAAATAATTAATTCATAAATAATGATTAATAATTAATTATTAAAATATAATAGATTAAAATATTGTATCAAAATGTTTATGCTTATGTTGACAAAATAAATCACTGGCCAAATACTTGAAAAATGTGCTGGCTTTATGGAATAATAGTGTACCTTATTGCCCATTTTGAAAAACAATATTTTTACACTTTCTCTATCTTACAAATAGAGAAAGTATTGTGATCGTCAAGAAATTCGAACTCAAGATTTTGATGAATGTCGACGTTTCATGACCACCTGAATACGGAAACGTGGTTTTTGAATTTCCGTCTGTCTGTCTGTACCTCCAACTAGAGCCTAAACTACTTTACCGATCGGGCTAAAACTTGGTATCTAGGGTTTTCATAGGGTTGCCCCTAGTTTTTTTTTAATGGAATTGGGTGTCTAGCCCTAAAATTAAGGGTAGTTTACTAAAGGGCAAAAATATAAAACATATATTTACTCAAAATTGGCTCAAACGATTTTGATTAAATTTCATTTCAAAACATTAATAAATATTTTAAACAAAATTGCTACTCTCAATATTTCGGCAAAATTACTTTAAGGGTGCCGGTCTGATGCGTAAATTATAATTTTTTCTATCATATCTACGAAACTATTTGAGATATGAAATTACTTATCATTGAAAATATGTAGGGCTATTTAGAATAAAAATCTTTTGTTTGAAACATATTTGTATAAAACCAATAACTTTCAAGCTATACGAAAAAAAAAATTATATATAAACTTTTCGCACACTAAAGGTAAAGTATTGCGATCGTGAAAAAATTTAACCCAAAATGTTGATGAATTTCGACGACTTCCTACCTTCCAAACCCTAAAAAGTGGTTTTTTCAATGACGTCTGACTCTGTGCCTGCTTAACCCTAAAATTAAGAGTAGTTTAGTAAAAAACGAAAAGAGAAAAATCAATTTCCTCAAAATCGGCTTTAACGATTTTGAGCAGAAATGGTATCTAGGAGTTTATTAAGATTAAATAAAATGGCAATTTTCATTTTCCCATGAAAATGACTTTTAGGGTACTTTACAGAAGCATAAATTTCCGTATCTCTACAACTATTTGAGATACTAAATTACTAAAAATAAAAAAATAAATTACTTGAAATATATTTTTATAAAATCAATAGTTTCTGAGATATTGGCAATATATTTATACAATTTTTTGAGCTTTAGTTGTGGAGAAATACTACTTAAGTTTTAACGCATTAAATATCTAATACCATAGAGTATTAAAATACAAGTAGTCTCTCAAAAAGTGTGTGCTATTTTTCTTTTAACCTCTTAGGAGAAATGTTTGTACAACAAATGATTTAGCTCCATTTTAGACTCAAGTCAATAAATACATTTTTTACTGGCCAAAATTTATAAATGAGGAATTTAATAGCAATGCGATGACTTGAAGGTGTGCAACACCTAATAAAATTTTAAAATTTCAACTAGAAGTCGAAATTTTAATATGAAGTTTTGACCCTTGTAGACCCAATATTGATTTTTTTTATTGGTCCAAACATACAAATGAGAACATAATTGTTTAAAAATAAAATTATAAAATTTAAAACTGGGACTCAAAACATGTTTAACGTAAGTATAATGCAATTTATGCTTGGGTTTGCTAGTGTGTTATTTTATTTCACATATATTACGAGTTCTGAGTAAATATCTCTATTTTTAAACAATATAGCGAGAAAGTCCTTACAATTTATTTGTTAGGTTATAATTAGAGTAAAATATTGTTTTGACTCAAAGATAAGCGTGAATGAGCCATACCTAATGACTAATATTGATTAGAATTAATAAGACCAATAGGCTAGAGAAATATAGCATGATAAACACTAGCCTGCAAAAGTTTTTATGACAGCCAAAACAATCAGTTGATCTGTCGAAGTGAGGGCTTCACAAACTCTTCGAAATTGTTTAATGTAATGGTTGAAATGGTTAACGATAGACTGCGACACTTAACATATGAGAAACAATGGTATTCCCTAATACCCTCATCTCCTCTACACCTTAGTGTGTGTGAATACACCAAGTATTACTACCCGTCCGGACTATCCACATATTTACAATTGTGGATAGGATACAATTTCAAATTATGTGCACCTGCATTTGCGTGGAGAGAAAAAGTGTGAAACATCCTACTCTCAGCACACTCAGCCGGGATGTGAACCCCAACCTCATAAGTGGATAATCAGACCAAACGATGTTGACGCTCTAGTCCTCGTACCCACCAAGGCAAGTCCTCCCAACACTGATACATGTCGTGTAGTTGAAGGTTTCACGGAGAGTTTTCCATACTCTCTTCAGGCGAACTCTTGCACCTACACTGTAGAAATCCCACACCGGTGGGCACGCGGACTAACCGTAAGTATCGTTTGTTCTGGTTTGGCGAGATGGCAGAAAGGTCGTGGTTTGAATCTCAGCCGAGTGTATTGAGTGTTTGTCTTTTACTAAAGGGTTTTACACTCTCTCTCTAAGCAAATGTGGACACACTCCCTCTTGATTCTACCTCATTCCTCGGACACATGGTAGAATGTAGGAACTCACCTGCTCTTGTTAAAACTTTCTTCATGAGCTGACAAAGGCTCGTATTCGATTAAAAAACTAAAATGCAATCAAGATTTTTACTAAACCAAACGTTTTATTCATTTTTAAATGTATAAAAGATATATATTTTTAATAGTTTTTGATATCTGATAGCACTCTGTGACGTAAAGAGTGAGCTCTTGCCGTTATTTGTCGTGTTGCGTTTATCACATCCCTGAAGAATATGTTTCTATGCCCAATAACAAATCTTGGTAATGTCGGCATGAGGACAATGGCTGTCATACAGTCGTGCTGACCGCAAGTTGAGGATAAAGTGATCTAACCGACACAACATCGGGTCCGACACCTCACCTCAATAAGCGTGTCTGTACTGAGATAAGGGTATTCCAGGTATGGCTGATCAATTTTTCAATGTTGAAATGTCGGTTTCCTCTGTCACAGTGATCAGTTGGGGCTGGCTGTTGTGTTTGTACTAGATTTTTTAGCTTGTAAGTCATGCTGATATCATCAGCCGGTACAGAAAGTGCTCGTTAAATACCGCAAATAAATGAAAAGAAGGGAGAATGAGAAACCAAATATGACTAAACAATCTCAGTACACCTGACCGGTTATTTAATCCAAATTCCTATCACCGACAAACAAGAGTAAGTGATACTGACATATAGACCCCCGACCACCGGCAGGGTTTACAACAAACAACTCTCATTTTATGTGCTCCATCGATTTTATTAGCGGTGACCTGGTGGTCTAGGGGTAAGGTGTCAGACTTATATGCTAGGGGTCCGCGGTTCAATCCTCGGTCCCGGCACAGATTTATCTGATTGCCAAACCCTTCCTACACCTCTGGCAAGACATCTTGTGAATGTGAGGAATGCCAGGTCTCCACCGTGGTTCGGAGCCCACATTAAACTGTAGGTCTTCCATTTCATCTCACAAACACCCTACCATTACACATCAGCCTAAGTGCGTATAACCCGAACGGGTAGTAAGACGCGTTGCTAATAATTACAAAATATTTTATTAGCGTAATAATGTTACTATATAGCCTCCATTTACACAGGAAGGAAGCTAACTTACTTTATTTGGTTCCACTATGGCAGGGGTGGCCAACTTCTTTTTCGTGGCGTGCCACTATTTGCGCTAAGAATCCTTGGCGTACCACTCCACCCCAAAACCTCAAGCCTAACTTTACCTCAGTACCCAAAACACCTTTAGAAAAATATAGCCAACAAAATAAATAATGCCATTTAAAAATTGATAATATAATACTGTAATACAACTTAGGTATATAATTGATTGATAATTGTATTAGGAGTTTGGGTTATATCTGTGTTTCTCACATAAGACATCAGAATAAAAAATAATAGCAAAACCCTACATAAAATATATAACATTTAATTAAAAATTGCATGTTTCAAGAATTTTCATTCCAAAAATAATCAACAGCTATTGTACACCGTTCACACACTTTAATTCTGTGAGTATGTTCTATTAATGATAGTTAATAAAAACAGCAATAATAAGACAACTACATACTAGCATAAATCACAACAAATTTTAATTATAAAAAAAATAAATTCAACTTTCAGTGCGGTTTCTGGGTCTCTTTAACATTAAAGAGTTCATTAATATTTGGATTTGTTTTGGAAGAAGCAAGAAGAATCAAGTTTTTTATATGTTTATCAGTGAGAACTGAATGGTACTTATTTTTACCAAGTTCATAAGTGAAAATGTTTGCTTACAGATGTACGTAGAACCAAACTTGCAACAATATCTCAAGGCCAGGTCTCTTAATGTAGGATACTGGACCGAGGGAAGGCATTTCCAGAAGATGTTAAATTCTTGGCTGAATGGATTCCGAAGTACTTCCTTGTACTTGCTGTGAATTGCAGCGTTGCTCTGAATATCAAGAATTTCAATTTGTACGTCAGAAGTGTAGAGAACCATTTCCTCCATAGAAATTGAAAAAGGGTTCGTGAAAAGTTGAATATTTTTCTTTTCATCCTGAAATTCTGAAAAACTAGTTTTAAAAGAATTTTTCAAATCGGAAATAACATGCTTGTATTTATAAAAGCCTGGAAGCCCACTACATTAAGTGTTGGAAAATGTTTTCATTAGAGGAAATTGGGAGAACTCATTCTGAGAAAGATTATGACCCAGCAGAGTGAGTTTTGCTTTAAAAGCCTGAATGGAACTGAATAGGGTTGCAAACATGTTATTTACACCTTGCCAACGCTGATTCAAGTTGTTAAGGTGAGCCATAATGTTCGTCAGAAAAGCTAAATTCCATAGCCAGTCTTCATTCTTTAAAAGCATACACTCATCAGGTAGTTCCCCATTTTCTTCCAAAAACTTCAGAACATTTCCCTTTAAATTCCAATATCTCTCAAGCGCCTTTCCTTGCGACAACCAACGGACACTACAATGAAGAAGAAGCTCACCACGGTGTTTGTCTTCCGATTCTGCTTCAAGGCGTTTACGGAATTCTCTTCTGTTTAGCGCCCTAGCTCGGATCGGATCTTGTTGATCCATCGCACCACTGGATCGAGCACAGAATAGAATTTCAAATCTTTAGCCCAAAATGCTTCTTGATGGATAACTCAGTGGTATTTAAAAACTTTACGCTTCAAATAACGTCCCAACAAAGCTACAAAACCTTTTACTTTACCAGTCATTTCCGGGGCCCCATCCGTACAAACACTCTCCAATTCATCGCAATATAAACTGTTGTTTTCAATAAATCATTTTATTTCTTTCCAAATATTTTCTCCTTTATATGAAATTAACTGGCCCAAGTCTAGAAGCTCTTCAGTGACATCAAATTGCTCGTTGGCACAACGCACATAAACACAAAGTTGAGCACTGCCACTTATATCGCAGCTCTCGTCCAAGGCGATGGAAAAGTATTTACAAGTATTGATACACGAAACTACTTGTTTGCTAACGTCACCAGACATCTCATCTATCCACCGCATAACTGCATTTCTTGAAATTGCAACGTCATATAGCATTTTAATGTCATTAGAATCTTCAGTGGATTTTGCAAATGGCAATTAGACTTGGCTTTATTATATCTTCTCCTTCGGAGTGTGGATTTTTTTTTTTTTTAGCAATGATGAGGGCGATTTTATAAGAAACTCTGACCAATGTCATCAGATGATCATTTTTTGTTTTAAAAAGCATTTGTTGCCCAGTAAATGAATGTTTCAAATTCATTCTTCATTCATCACAAATTCTGTTCTTAATGCTGAGCCAATTGCATATTTTATGTTAATATCGGGATGAATCTGCTTGAAGTGCCGATTTAAATTAAACATTTTGGGGACTGCAACACTAGCCCCACAAATAGGACACACAGGCTTAGAAGAGTTTACTTTTGTAAATAAAAACTGTTCTTCCCATTCACTGTTAAACTCCCAAAGAGCAATATCGTCCTCGTATTTCCTTTTGGAAGTAGATGGCTTACTTAAGGCCATTACAAAACGATACTAACAGCAAGTGAATCACTATAGAAACATAACTATTTTACAGTGGATGATAAAATAGTACACACCAATGAGTACGGCACCAAAAAAACCATCTGAGCTGAAAAAAGTGATTTGTACAGTCTGGGGAATATGTCCTTGACTGTTGAACTAGTTAGGGTGGCACGAAAGGGGGAGAAGGGGTTGGGGTTGTAGTGGAAAGGGAAGAGAAAACTTGAGTAGCGGGAAACAATACAGCAGAGACTGCCAACTTAGTAGAGCTAACATTTTAGAAACTTATTTACTTGGCCCAATTAGGTGATTTATTTGTTGGTCACATTTGTTATTGTTATATTTTGTGACTTTAGGCTTGCCAGTTAAAATGCTTCCGCGTGCCAAGGGTTGGCCACCCCTGCACTATGGTGTAGTTTATAAGACAGTCATAGTGTAATCAATCAAAGTAAGATTGCTATATTCAGGGATGTACATGAAAATTAATGGTATAACACAATAATTCTACAAACTATTATTTAGGATTCGAGAACTCGAAGAGCCCGTTAGTAATGATTTATTTCAAAATATCTAGAGCTTTCCAAGTAAAACCTCTATTTCACGACATTTCTGAAACAAGCCAAGGTGATTCATGGGCTCCATAAGTGAGAAGGGGGTGTAAATGGAAGATGCATTTTTAATATTAAAAATCATATTAATGAAACCTTTTAAAATATGTTTATCTTTTAAGTGTAACAATTACTGACGGATGAGGGGTTGCTTCCATAAAGCTCCATTATAAAACACACATTGCATCTCTAAGCGTGACCTGGTGGTCTAGGGGTAAGGTGTCAAACTTCTGTGCTGGCGGCCGGGGTTCAATCCTCGGTCCCAGCACAGATTTATCTGATTACCAAACCCTTCCTTCACCTCTGACAAGACATCTTGTGAATGTGGGGAATGCCAGGCCTCCACCGTGGTTCGGATTCCACGTTAAACTGTAGGTCCTTCATTTCATCTCACAATCACCCTACCATTACACATTAGCGTAAGTGCGTATAACCCGAATGGGTAGTAAGACGCGGTGCTAATAATAATAACATCTCTAAGCAGGACAAGTAACATTGCTTACTTGGGATGATATACTGTTCTCATCACTCAGTAGCCCACTCATTGGTCAGGTATCAACGAACATACATTCCCATGTGAGGTATGTAGAACATTCATTGGTCAGAATCAACGAACATACATTCCCATGTGAGGTATGTAGAACAGAGACTATATATGACAGTCAAATGTGGAAAAAGGGGGGTTCTGTTACAACATGCTCTACCTACCTTGGCAACTTTCCACGACACGACACTTCGTCCAATATTCAAAGACCATCCAAAATGACGGTAATTGATAATAAACTACAAAACATAATACATATTTATTTTTCTTACTTGTCGTTGTTGGTTTTTCTAGAAAGCGGTAGAGTTTGAGTTTATTTGATTTCAAACCGATGACTAATTTCTGCGCCACTGAAACCAGATTAAACAGGGGTGGACTGAAGTAAATTTTGCACCTGGGCGGGATTTCTATTTGACGCCACCCTAAACAGGGTGTATTTAAATTGATGTCAAATATTCTAGGGGCTTATTACCAACCACGAAACATTAATATTATTATTATTATTATTATTATTATTATTATTATTAGCACCGCGTCTTACTACCCGTTCGGGTTATACGCACTTACGCTAATGTGTAATGGTAGGGTGATTGTGAGATGAAATGAAGGACCTACAGTTTAACGTGGAATCCGAACCACGGTGGAGGCCTGGCATTCCCCACATTCACAAGATGTCTTGTCAGAGGTGAAGGAAGGGTTTGGTAATCAGATAAATCCATGCCGGGACCGAGGATTGAACCCCGGCCACCAGCATAGAAGTCTGACACCTTACCCCTAGACCACCAGGTCACCTGAAACATTAATAAAAGTTCATATAAGCATGAGTCTAGAAACGCTTAGTTTCCGAGCTAGGAGGAATTTTATTGTTCAAGTAATAAGAAATCCAACAGAAGAATTAATGCGATTAAAAAACAAGACTAGGTTAAAAAAAACAAAAAAAAAAAAACGAAAACACAAGAAGACTATTTTGTTACACAATTTGTTCAAAATGGTGTCCTCCAGCTCCTCTGATCCTGGGTTCCAAACTCTGTTAAATACACATGGCATGGTTTGTTACGTATTTGCTCATATTCATTTACGATACGCTCTCTTAAAACCTCAACATCAAGCACAGGATCTGAGTAAACAATGGATTTAAAATGTTGACAGATATAAAAATCCACTGTGTTCAAATCTGGTGATCGAGAAGGCCATTCAATGGTGCTTCCACCACTAATCCATCTTTGAGGAAAACCTTTAATTACTTTAAAATTAAGCGTTTCTAGAGTCTAGACCCGTGTTCATATTTAGCCTTATTTACCAAAATAATCCAAGATAGAAGATTCGAATAGATAAACAAAATTATAAACACAATCAGAGTGAGTCGCTTGAGAAATTATTTCGAATGTCTGAGAACAAACATGTGAAACTCAGAGCACGCAACTCATCTGGTTGCGAGAATGATAGACGACCGTCCTCAAAAGTACTTAAGTTCCACCAAAAAAAGTATGAGTAAACACATATGTAAACAAACAAATATCCTAAGGCTATTTTCACTATTCATAACATTAAGGAAAAGAAATGCTTTTGCTGGTATTTATTCATAGAAAATATAATTGTATATATATTTGCTAACAGGTAGAACCATATATGATGGTATAAACAAAATTATTAATGATAGTCGTAAAGTTGGTAAATATATAATTTTTTATCATGAATATGACTGGTTAATATAAATACATTATCAACGTTAAATATAAAATTATATTTTAAAATTTGAATGAAAAAACTAACAACAGTATTTTAATCATCACTAGCCCCAAGGAACTTTCTTTTAAAGTAACGTTAAATTGACCCTAGTAAAAAAAATTATATACAAATTTTATAGCTATCTCATTAATACGTGTATATGTAAATAAACAACAACTTGAAAAAGGTGGGCCCTCAAGTCTTCTATTACTATTCATTTAAAGACTTCAATTCCTATTTCCATTTTACAAGAATAATCTATACAAAATAATTAAGAAACTAGAAACTTGCAAGAATACTTTAAAACCAGATAAACTTTTCCCATTAGAGCAAAAATTCATTAAATAAATCGTTGTTATCAGACCACAACATTATACCTTACTATCGAGAATTCTATCTATCGAGTCACAAGTAATATTCCAACAAAATATTAACAAATATCAATCTCCCCAAATTTAACCTAAGTCTCGATATCCTAATCTTTGACTATTCTCAAACATCATGAAATTTAATATTGGTCTATGATTTTCACGATTATTAAGTTACCCATTTAAATAATTAATCACGAAAGTCCGGAGCTTAGCCACGAGCTTAGCTACGAACCGCCACTGGTTGTTATTTTAAGTTTAGTTTTAAGTATTTATCATATTATGAAAATTGAAAAATGACACCTGGCCCCGGGCTTGATTCCCGTGTCCAGGTGTCGTTTTTCAATTTTCAGAATATGATCTCTAAGTGGTGCTTGCCTCACTAAAATGCATAAATGATAGCTTCGGCTATCTGATTCATTTTTAAGTATTTAGTAACTAAAATAGCAAATAGATAGTGTTATTAACAGTGGCGGCTCGTAGCTAAAATTAGTGGGGGTGCTACCCCAGAAATGCTTTAGCCTTTGTTTTAAAATGGTGTAAAATGAAAAAAAAAAATTATAAAAATAAAATTTATTCAGGAACTTGATAAAATCTTAGCAAAAAAAAAACAAACTATTTTTACTGTCTTTAACTTATATTGTTACAATTCAATTTTGATCTATTCATTTAAAAATGAAATCCATTCTTCTTGTTTTAATTTGCGCAAAAAGTTCAATAATTTTCTCCTTGATCTCTGGATGGCAATTGAGGAAATTTTTCTCCATTGAAACTACTGCAAGCGCATTTAGTCTTTCTATTATATAAAAGAACCTAAAAAAAATGAATAAAATAGAATAGCTGGAAGCAGAATAATAATCTAATTCTACACTCTTCTTAACTTTATCACATTCAAGAATATGGTATATGGTTTTTAAGCACAACACACGCTGAGTAAAAACAAAATTCCTTCCACCATCACGCCAGAGCCGGCACTGCGAGAGCAACAGTGTTATCTCTACCTGGCAGTCCCGCCTATCTTCACACCCCCTCCTATGTGAGCATGCGCATAGCAATCAAACACCACGTTGCTGGCACTGTGAAGCGCACAGTTCCATACAAAGATTTTAATATATTTTTCATAAAATGGGGGATGGCTACTGAAGTACTGACATTAAGCTTAAGGAATATATATTGTACTACAAAAATAAAGAAAGAATTAAAGAAAAAATGACTCATTATATTAAATGTTATCGATAAAATCAAGTGGAAATAGGGGGTGCTGCAGTTACATAGTGCCTATACACGAGCCCCCACTGGTTATTAAATGTATCAACACTTTCTGTCCCACTCTGTATGTTCTTTCCATAATGTTTGGTCGATAGAAATACGCCCCTACAATGTTTGACACCAATTAACATACATCCTGTATAATTTGGGGATATTAGGAAATATGAAAATAGCCCCCAAACCTAGCAGCCACTCCAAATTTAACGTAGCCCTGGCATGATAGGAAAATAATCTGATGGGAAACTCCACAAACTTAAAGTGCTACTAGTACTCCAAACGGTTCA
Source organism: Timema monikensis (assembly GCA_902151445.1). Classification (NCBI taxonomy): domain Eukaryota; kingdom Metazoa; phylum Arthropoda; class Insecta; order Phasmatodea; family Timematidae; genus Timema; species Timema monikensis. Next base: position 56,724 of record CABFVZ010003580.1, read on the forward strand.
TTGCGAGAATGTACGAAAACGGTTAGAATAATTATAAAGAACACTATGAGAACATGTTTTGTAGAACATATTTTTGTCTTTATTTTTTCTAGGCTTATAACAAACACTTTGATTAAATGAATGGCTTAGGAGATACATGTAAATACCATTTTCGGATGCCATTTTTTAAGATGGCTGATGTAAAATAACTTTGTAAAGAGTGGAACTATATAATTTTACTCACCATTAAAAACCATACAGATTTGCCAAATTACTTGCAAGTATCAAAAAGTGAACGATTGTTACGCTTAGCAACGTCACTATTACACCCAGGCAGCAAGGTTTGTAGTTGTCAGGTTTTGGGATTATTCTATCACGCCCAGGTTACGTTAGGTTAGGTTGGTGCTCTGTTTGGCGCCCCCTCGCACTGGCACCCCGGGCAGCCACCTGGTTCGCCCGGCCCTTAAGCAGTCACTGTCATTAAAAGTTCATGGGACGAAAACAAATCTATCAGCTGATTTAAATGTATTTGAGGTTCACACAAATAAACAATACGATACCTCCAAAGGAATTCGAAACAACGTCCTTCGGAGGGTGTTGCCAATGCTGTGAAGCCCGTGTACATGTGCCCGTGTTGGTTGCATGTGCCGTGTGTGACAAGAGTACACACGAGGTCACGAACAATGTCTGGTTGCCATGGCGACCATTTGACACAACAGCCCATTCACGCGGATTAAAAGATGAAACTCGTATAGTCTGATTTGCTGGCTTCAGAGAGGTTACAGTTTGAAATATATTCGGCTGTGATGAGGGGATTCCCTATACATGGTTTACTATTGTCCCTTTATACGCGAATGTGGATACAATTATTCTAAATTCTACCTTACGTTTTACTTCCCCACCTGTTTAAAAATGCAAATGACGAACAAATTGTAAGAGTAGGACGAGGAAATGAAATGTTGAGTCAAATACCCATGAGAGTAAAAACTGACCCTGTACAACACTCCTCACTGTAATCAGTGTTTGTGAGTGAGGATAGTATGACCCTGGGTCACACTCCTCACTCTAGTCAGTTTGTTAGTGAGGATAGTATGACCCTCGGTCACACTCCTTACCCTAGTCAGTTTGTTAGTGAGGATAGTATGACCCTGGGTCACACTCCTTACTTTAGTCAGTTTGTTAGTGAGGATAGTATGACCCTGGGTCACACTCCTTACTCTAGTCAATTTGTTAGTGAGGATAGTATGACCCTGGGTCACACTCCTCACTCTAGTCAATTTGTTAGTGAGGATAGTATGACCCTGGGTCACACTCCTTACTCTAGTCAGTTTGTTAGTGAGGATAGTATGACCTTGGGTCACACTCCTAACTCTAGTCAGTTTGTTAGTGAGGATAGTATGACCCTCGGTCACACTCCTTACCCTAGTCAGTTTGTTAGTGAGGATAGTATGACCCTGGGTCACACTCCTTACTCTAGTCAGTTTGTTAGTGAGGATAGTATGACCCTGGGTCACACTCCATACTTTAGTCAGTTTGTTAGTGAGTATAGTATGACCCTGGGTCACACTCCTAACTCTAGTCAGTTTGTTAGTGAGGATAGTATAATCCTGGGTCACACTCCTTACTCTAGTCAGTTTGTTAGTGAGGATATTATGACCCTGGGTCACACTCCATACTTTAGTCAGTCTGTTAGTGAGGATAGTATAACCCTGGGTCACACTCCATACTCTAGTCAGTTTGTTAGTGAGGGTAGTATGACCTTGGGTCACATTCCTCACTATTCAGGTGGGAGAAAACTTTACTTGTTGCTATTCAATCTGTGAGAGACATATCTTCTTTCTTTGTGTTTGTCATTACAATCATACCTCCACTGGTGGGCAAGCGGCTTAAGACATCAGTCTCTTCTGGTAAGGCTTGCTGGTAACGGGAAGGTCTGGGCTCAAATCCTGACCAGGTGTCAGGGCTGAGTTTATATCTGTGAAATCCCCAACATTTAACAAGTATTTTTCTCTCCGATGTTTCAACATTATAATTCTTATTCTCTCATAAAAGAGAAAGTATACTCATTCTTATTCTCTCATATCAAGAGAAAGTATAATAATAATAATAATAATAATGATAAATTAATAATAATAATAATAATAATAATAATAATAATCGACTTTTATGGCTAAGTTAAGGCTAGTGACTTTTCTTACACGTAACAAATTCAATTAAAATGAAGTTTACAAAATTATATATATATATATAAGAAAACACAACAAATGTGTAAAAACTAGAGCCGAAATATACAAGGCTTACATAATATGAGAACACGCACACACATACATACACACACACACACACACACACACAAGAAGGTGTGATTACGTCTAACACTCCTCAATCTCACGAATGAGCTTCCACACGCAGATAATTTGTGACTTTTCGCTTGAAACCATTCATTTCGAATGTCTTTATATCGTTGGTGAGAGTATTCCACGAACGAGTAGCTGAAACAGTGATAGAATTTGAGTAATGATTGGAATTATGGAGAGAAATGAATAAAATTAGTTTTTTTGTGCTCGAGTGTTGAAATTATTACTACGTGAAGAAAGGTATTGTGAGGAGTTGGAAGTCAATAGTTTCTTTATGATAGTCATCGAGTGTAGATTTCGTCTTTCTTTAAGTCAAAGACAATTTTTGTAACACTTATTATCTCATATAAAGACACAGTATAGTAATTCTTATTCTTTCATATTAAGAAACAGTATTGTAATTCTTATCCACGAAGCAAACCTTTCTTGTGGAGAGAAGATCAAGTACTTGGATGTGTGTTCATTGTATCCTTACGGTTGCAAGTACAAAAAATACCCCATCGGCCACCCCAAAATTCACTTGGAACCAAATTGTTCGTCTATAGATCAAGTAGAAGGCATAGCCAAAGTTACAGTGACTCTTCCACGAGATTTATTCATGCCCGTATTGCCTACACGGATGCACGACAAGTTAATGTTCATCTTGTGCAGGAAATGCGGGGAGGATAAAAACCAAGGCGCGTGTCAGCACAACGACCAAAAATATCGCTGGTTGACAGGAGTCTGGGTGATTGACGAGATCCGGAAAGCCGTCGAGAGAGGCTACACCGTTTAAGGAGTACACGAAGTGTGGGAGTACAATGTATCTGTTTATGACCGTCAGACGCGTTCTGGCGGGCTGTTTCACGGGTACATTGATACTTTTTTGAAAATTAAACAAGAAGCCAGCGGATGGACAGAGTGGTGTACCTCACAAGAGGAAAAGTTGGCTTATTATCAAAATTATGAGGAAAGGGAAGGGGTAAAACTCGATTTCGGCTCTGTTTGTAAAAACCCTGGTCTCCGCACTCTGGCTAAACTCTTTTTAAATTCGCTATGGGGAAAGTTTGGGCAAAGACCCGATTTACCACACGTAGCCGTTGTTAACGACTATCAGGGCTTCCACAAGTACCTGACGGATCCGTAAATCACCGTGGACAGCGTCATTGATGTAAATTATGTGTTTATGTTCCTCAATTACAAGGATGCGCGTGACGCGTTGCGCCCTAACCCTAACACGAGTGTGGCGGTGGCGTGCTACACGACTGCTATAGGCTAGGTTGCACTTATACAGCATCCTTGAACAATTGGGGGACCATGTTTTGTATCATGATACAGATAGAGTTCTATTTACTGGACGCCCCAGCGATTGGAGTCCACCAACCGGAGACATTTTAGGTGACCTCACTGATGAACTTCAGGATTACAGTCCGGGAAGATACATTAGCACCCTTGTATCTGGCGGTCCCAAGAATTACGCGTACCGAGTTTGTGTTGGTGGCGATCCTGCCAAAACAAAATCGGTGTGAAAGGTTCGCAGGATCACCATAAACTATGGCAACAAGAACGACGTTAATTTTGACGTTTTGAGAGTGATGGTCACTGAACAGGCTGCGGAGAGATACATACAGATACCGCACAAAATTGTAATAAAAGGTCTCGCGACTGTATGTTGCGTTTCGCAGACTAAAGTCTACCGGCCCGTGTTCACTAAACGGCGGATAGCCGATAATTATAATACGTTGCCGTTTGGATATCAGAGTCCCGCTAAAAGCTCAAGAAATTGATTATAGCTTACTCTACACCTAAACGTGTATAATTTACTTCAAGGTGTAAGATATATTCTATAACTATATATTTTTTTTGTAAATAAATTTTCCAAGTACACTTTTCACGGCGTGAGCCAAATTTCTAAAACTTTTATTTGTGTTTAAATAAGTATTCCAAGTATAATTTTGATGGTGTGAGATATATTTGTATAAACTTCTATTTGTGTGTGTAAATAAATATTCCAAGTATACTTTTGATGCTGTGAGATAAATTTATGTGTAAATAAATATTCCAAGCTTACTTCTCATGGCGTGAGTTATATTATAAAACTTTGATTTGTGTAAATAAATATTCCAAGTATACTTTTCATGGCGTGAATTATATTTGTAAATAAATATTCAATGTATACTTTTCACGGTATGAGATATATTTGTAAATAAATATTTAATGTATACTTTTCACAGCGTGAGCTATTTTTTTGTGTGTAAATAAATATTTAAAAAAAATGTTATGTCTGTGTTTTAACTTCTACACGCCCCCCTCCCTCCTATCCTATAAATCCAAGTTCAAATAGCTTATAAGCTCTGTGTCAAACATTATGGTCAAGTTGAAACATCCATTTTCGGCCATCATCAGCGGCTCTTCCGGCTGTGGAAAGTCACATTTTGTAGCCACCTGTCACATCTACTTCGTTTACATCTTAAACAAATGTTTTCTAAAAAATATTACCTATATTTTAAGATGGAATGCACAGTTGAGGTTATTTCATAAGCAGATATAAATCATAAATGTTTTAAAACTCACCGTATCTCCACTTCACACATAGCATTTAGTCAGTTGTGTGCTGATGAGATAATTACATATTTTCCTACAATGTAACTTCAAGCTTTGATTCAAAACATTATTGATGATGAATACATTTTCAGAAACAATTTCAAAGATGTATCTTTCTTATAATGATCTGTGAGAGAACAAACTAAAGTTATATAATATTTTTATAAAGTTTCATGGATCAACAGAGAGTTTTCATCATATTTACTTTTTTCAGAGTATATCGTCGACTGCCAAGAATGAAGATAAAAATAATAAAACAAGGACTCTTTAAATAAACCTCTTTAACTAAACTCTCTAGTCTTCTACTTAATCTTTATCCTTGTTAAGTGTGCGACTTCAATGTTAAATTTAAAGTCTATTAATTATTATCAAGTTTTCAAAGGTTGAAAAAGACAAATTATTTACCAATTTAGACTAAGTATCATCTTTACCTCTTTCCCGAAGAAATATATATTTAAAATAATATAGGTCTCTCTCCACTACTGAACCAAACGGCATTATCACCGTCATCGACTGGAAAAGGTAATGATTAATTGTCATTCTTGTCTTAATCATTTTCCTAATTAAAAATATTTAGTGTTCCATAGTAAAACCATTCAAGGACAGTTTCTATGATTAGTTTAAAAGTATAGTATTTCATCTTTAAGAATTTACACATTTAAAATTACCTGATGTAACCATTCTGATAAATAAGAATAACCTACATTTTTTTTACAGATACCAAATAATTTCGGGTAATTTACAAATAATATATTTTTGAAAATTTAAATTTTGCTAAATAGATTATAACAATTTGGTTTAAAGTTTATATTTCCAGAGTGATTATTGTGATCAGCAAAATGATATATTTGTTTTATTAAGAAAACCTAGTACTTATTAAGTGATCACATATTTCAATCAGAAATATTATTATAGAACCCTGACAAACTTTGTCTCTGGAAAATAATATTCATTTCATTTTTTTTGTTACATGCTACAAATTGTTTGGATAATTAAAAATACTACAGTTAGACTTATAAATTACATTATTATTGTTATTTAACTGGAGATACTCAAGCAGGTCCACTAAAAATGAATATATATTATAAATATTTACATGAATAATATTTAAAACAATGTTTATATGTCTTTATTAGTAGCATTTTCTCCTACAGAGTTTGCAACATTTTAATACATATCATATTCTGAAAATTGAAAAATGACACCTGGACATGGGAATCGAACTCGGTAACCCTTGGCTTACATATATTTATTACTTATGTATCTTAGCACGCAGCCTGGTTTGTTTCCACTTAGGCGTAAGATATACTCGTAAATACATATTCTAAAACTATAATTTTTTAACATATAAATATTATTATTATTATTATTACTGGCACCGCGTCTTACTACCATATAAATATTCTTAGTTTACTTTTCGTGGTGTGAGTTATATTTGTAAAACTGTTATTTGCGTCACTACTGATTGATGTTGGACATCAAATGTAAATTATTGTTCAAGTAATACGTTTAATATGGAATCCGAGAGGATTAATGTATTTATAACCTCTTTCCGGACGAATAGTGGCACCCTTCCACCACCCCCACTGAAATTCGCTACACTTTATGGTCTACAAATATTATTTTTGTTTAATAGGAAAAGTTTGTTATATCAAATACAGACACAAACGATCTGTGTTGAGCTAGACTACGGGGGACGGGAAAGATCGAGGTTCGAATCCCGGCCGTATGTACTGTGGGAAGTAGTTTGAGCCCATACCTGCACTTGAAAGGTTTTGTTTGTGATTTCAGCCTCTCATATTTTATACACCGGTGGTCGCGGGGCTACAAGTCGTCAGGCTCGCACTAGATTAACTTGATGGGGGAATAAGTGTAGTAAAGCCCGAACCGGTAGTAAAAAAAACTATGTGTAAAAACAACTGATTATATGTAGATTCTAATTTTTTATACAAAGAGACTTTTAGAAAATACAAACCTTTTTCAGCCAACATTTATAAAATAATACTAGAGTATCGGTGATATTTTATAGGAAATAATAGGTTCTGTAGATCACTTGTGTTGACGTGTAAATATGTGAAATTAGATATAAGGGCTTTTCTAGTTGTTCCTATGAAAATAGGACTGTAGTTCGGTGAGACAGTGCTCAGCTGTCATGTTCATCTCTAGGATTCGGTTCGAATCTAGTTGGGGTGCGATGGAAATAAATATAGATATTGAGATTTTTGATCTTGTTTTCTCTCTGGTGTGCCGGGCCACCCGTATTTGCTATCCGCATCCGGACTCGAATACCGTATCCAGGTGTCAATGATGGAGTAAGCATAAATAATAGCTTTGGTCGTTTTCACATTTCAACCCGGCGCAAATGATGCTACATCACTAATTTTATTATTCTGTCTCTCTTCCTCATTCGGGTAAAGATATCCAGATGGTGTTGGAGGGTTCAGTTGTCAATGACGCGCAAATGTGGATACGCGTCTCGCCCTGTGGCGTAAGCGTTCGTCCCATTTCAAACCCTGGCAAATGCTGTTACACATTTCGCCTGGTCAAAATCAGCTCTTATCTCACGCTTGCCCGAAGAGATTAGTTCTAATCCCTGTCGCGCGTGTGTACCAAGGCCAGTTTCCTCCCTCAACGCCTATGTCATGTGCCCTTGACGGGTAGTAAGACGCAGTTCTAAATACCGATAAGCTTAACTTCCTGGCTATTAGCATGGAGAGGTACGGGGTATTGAATCCAGGTGGACCATGTCGCTCTGCCTTCACTCAAATGCAGGTACATTTTATACCTTCCTCAGCCCAAATATTACTTAAAAATTATGCAGGTATATATTATTTCGTCAAAATATAGTTGCGAACATTAAATTCAAGTTACTTAATCCAATATTATCTATGAATTAATGAAAGTGTTATATATTATTCGACAAAATATAAGATATAAGGTTTTATCATTTTTTTTATCTAACCCAGAAATAATTGTATATAGAATATTTTAAATCAGGATTGGGACCCTTAAATTATATAATTTTTTTTTAAACTCAGCTTATTACAAATAAAGTAAACATCTTTTAGAGTTAATCTGCTATTTACGTTACATGTGTGGAATATAATAATTAACAAATTGTATTATTAGCTATACACAGTAATAAATATTCTGAAAAGGGGGAGACTTGCTTTATATTATCATGTAAAACCATCAATGTGGGTGGCAGTAACAGATTTTAATAGCTAAAAAAATAGCAATCCGTATGTTAATGAGAGCAAACATAATTAATTAACTAAATATGCAACTAATACTTATTGTTTTTATCATTACCAGAACAATAAAGTAAAATTAATTTAGTAAATCAAACCATTAGGGCGTCGCTAAAAGACATAACACCTCCCACATAACTCCTTCCCAACAGTCAAGAAATAATTTAAGGACTTTAAGGCCTTCTCTAACATCGGCCTTGGGCGTAGTAACTAGGCAAACTATTTTACAGTCATGTGTGGAGGTATAGCATACCGTGAGGGCTGTTGCTGAACCTATAAGTTGCTACCTTTATTATTATTATTATTATTATTATTATTATTATTATTATTATTATTATTATTATTATTATTAGCACCACGTCTTACTACCCGTTCGGGTTATACGCACTTACGCTAATGTGTAATGGTAGGGTGATTGCGAGATGAAATGGAGGGCCTACAGTTTAACGTGGAATCCGAACCACGGTGGAGGCCTGGCATTCCCCACATTCACAAGATGTCTTGTCAGAGGTGATGGAAGGGTTTGGAAATCAGATAAATCTGTGCCGGGACCGAGGATTGAACCCCGGCCGCCAGCACAGAAGTCTGACACCTTACCCCTAGACCACCAGGTCACCTTGCTACCTTTAAATCTCGACGTAGGGTTATTAGTGATTAACAGCATGTGACCAACCTCGGTGGCTATATTGTCCAAGACGTCACTCTTCCAGCAGACTCGACTGCCTTGACATGGAGATTGAGATTCGAATCTCGGTCAGGTATACTTAAGGAATTTTTTTACTCTCCCTACACGTAAATGCAAATACACTTGTCTAGATGCCACCCCCCTAGGCCGTTATATCTTATTAGGTTAAATAGTACCAATGCGTTATAGGTGAAAGAGAAGTGTGTCGTGGTGATAACCCACGCAAAGTGAGTTGGCTGTAGGTAATACAATCAAATCTATATGGCTTGTTGTGTGCTTTATCTTTTTAAGTGCTTTCCTGTGCCTTGAACCCGTATATTAAGTACCTATTTTGGTTCCTAGAACCCATATTCATATGCCTATTTGCCTGCTTATTTCAAAGTTTTTCGATGCCTTGTCTAAGAATCCGCTCCCTAGTGACCGCATATTCGTAGAAGCTGTGAAACATTATACACACCTCAGTGAGGAACTGAACAAACAACAGCTGGTAATCTAACTTTGTAATAACGTTGGTGCGCACTTTATGAGGTGTTAAACATGAAGACCAAGTTATCACCTCATAGCGAGTTTGTTAACAAGGTCAACCAAGGTCAAGGGCACCTCTTGCATTTCAACAAGCATAGGCCCGTGTAGGGAGACATGACTGAGAGGTAATAACATTCAACACTGCATCTAGGTAGAGAGAGTGGTTAGGGACATACTACATCTAGTTAGAGTGGTTAGGGACATACTACATCTAGGTAGAGTGGTTAGGGACATACTGCATCTAGGTAGAGTGGTTAGGGACATACTACATCTAGGTAGAGTGGTTAGGGACATACTACATCTAGGTAGAGTGGTTAGGGACATACTACATCTAGGTAGAGTGGTTAGGGACATACTGCATCTAGGTAGAGTGGTTAGGGACATACTGCATCTAGGTAGAGTGGTTAGGGACATACTGCATCTAGGTAGAGTGGTTAAGATGTGTCGGGCCAGGATTTTGTGAGCCTTAATTTGACACCGTTTGGGCCATCTACATATTTACATTACTATAGTAGAGGTGAGAGAAGGTTAATTTAAAAGAACTGTAACTACATTCACGTAGCAAAGTGGGAAACATTTAGTATTACTACCACAGATAGCCAAGTCCGGGGTTCAAATCCCCACCTTCCCGTCATGCCTTGTTACACTTGTTCAAGTCCATCAACCACATATTCTATTAGCTAGGAGCGGGCTGTATTTTGATTGTTGTCTTTGGTTAAGTTGGTTTTTAAGCCTTGCATTGATATAGCATTGTATTTCAAAAGTACATGTTAAAGATCAATTCACTTCAAATGCGAGTACGTTTTTTTTCAATTAAACCTTTTCCAGGTCAACCCCATAAGTGTAAATGTGCGAATAGTCTTGAAATAGACTAATAAAGCAATCGACAACTGAAATAGCGTCATTAAGTAAGTGTTCAAGCTTTGTGCTGAAAAGTTGGTACAGGAGCTAAACGTTTATTACTTTGAATAAAGATAAATAAAACAATTCTAACGCCGTGAGATAGAATAAATACTACACAGCCAACTTATATGAAAGGCAAATTGCACTAATCTCGTATTCAGGGGCTTGTTTTGTTCAGGTTTATTATAGGCCGGAAGTTATTTATCTGAAGATATAAGAGTGGACGGCGCATTCTAAGGAAATATTCCAGAATTTACCTAGGGATAATGAATACTGTGGATTCAAACTTAAGAATCAGTATTGCTGAACACAATATAAACCCTATAAAAGATGGCTTACAAACTGCCTTAAACTAATACAGCAACGATTAATATTAATGACTCATTGTACTCGTAATACATGAATTCCTCAATAAACGCGGCTAGTTAGCTCAGAAGGTTTCCACACAAGTTTAAAAACTGCGTAATATGAACGGTGTTTAAATACTATCTATTGCTTTACATAATATAATTGTTTGTTTCAGAGGATAGTTAAAATTGACAACTTCTGCTTGTGAAATTAAAACTTATATTCAATATATTAGCGATTATATAAATAATAAAACTAATATGTACAAAACTACATATTTACAAAATGGTGATGACACTATCAGCTGTTCGTCAGATCACTAGGAACGACATTTATCATGGTTAAAGTGATAATTGATAGGTGGCGTTGCTAGTTGTAATTAAAGTACCGCAGCCGCGTAGCTATGCATCCGCGTAACTCTAGGACTTACTGTCTCTAAAGCACAAGATGAAGCAATATACAGATATTATATTATTTAAGACCTCCTTTGGGGTCAATGGGGTGATTCCTTGACCAGTACAAAAGCCCCCCAGGCCCACTCGGTCATACGTTTCAACAAACACACACATAATCACGAGACAATATTCCGTCACTGGAGTTAAGGTTATTTATTTACAGTTTTAGAAAGCATTTCCTTGATTAGACTTGACTTCACACAGCGAACGTTACTTGCCTTCTCAAAATGTTCCAGCATGTTCCAGCATGTAACAATCATTGCACAGTCCCTGGCACAAAAAGAAGCTGTCTCATCAAAAGTTCAATTTTCACAACAGAAACCTTAAAAAATATCCTTTTTTAAGGCCAAAATTAATAATATCTTACTATTTAACTATCTATTAAAAGTGACAACTGAATATCACGTGACTTGACGTATGAATACATGAAATAATAAAAGGTCCTTCCTATGAACATTGTAAGTCCCACAGTATGACACAGTTAAGTCAGCCAACTTTTTCACAAGAGAGAGTGTACCTCTCGCTGCTGCCGAGCCGGGCGCTAGTGTTGTCTGTCAATAGACGTATGATAGAGGCATCTCCTCTTGAAGCTATAAAAGCGTCGGTCCCCTGGCTAGCGATATCAGTCGCGTGTGTCGGAGGTGTGGATTCTCAGTGTTCGTGACGTCAGGTGAGGGCAGCCCAGCTCCAGTGTATACCTCCTAACTCTTTCTCTCCTTGGCTGGGTCAGCTACTGTCCAATACTCATAGGACAGCTACAAGATCCATTTTCACTTGTTCATACGTGAAGTCATGTGATCTGCAGGTGTCAGGTCTGATAGATATTATCAACAGACATAAACTAACAATAATAATGGTCTCATGTTATCAATGTTGGCAGCAACGTAAACATGTTTGTATATTTTAACATACTCTTTCTGTGAAATTGGAGTATGCACTAGAACAGATTTAAGATAGAGTGGTCGATCACAAGTCTATAGGACCGTGGTTCGATTCCTGTTGGTGTTGAAGAAGATGTTTACTATCTACATACTGGTCCGTACTGCTCTTCAACTAGTTGATATCTAGCTCAGCTCCATATAGTGTTGGACTTGACGTCCTAAGTTGAGTTAGCTTGTAAGTCATGTGCTCTAATAAAAGCTTTGTGTTTAGAATTCACACGACAAATACTTCCCATGGGGAAAACAAACTTCGTCTGGATGATCAAATCGATGAGTCTGGTGGAAAGTGAAAGTAGAATTTGTCACTTGACTGTACAAGAGTGTTACTCTCTAAATCCCTCTCCCTCGTCGAGTGCAATCATCGCAATTAGTTGTGTTCGTGTCACCTGTTCCAAACCTCCTCCGATACTGTGTGTTCATATATCTTGTTCCAAACCTCTTATAGTACTTGGTGTTCGTGTCTCTTGTTCCAAACTTCTTCTGGTACTTTGTGTTCGTGTCTCTTGTTCCAAACCTCTTCGGGTAATGAGTGTTCGTGTCGCTTGCTCCAAACGTTTTCTGGTACTATGTGTTCGAACGTAGGACTGTCGCAAGATCAAATACCAAATTAAAGCTGATGGAAACCAATTTCTGATTATTGAAAACAATCTTTTTCATGAACGCTCATATCCAGCAACGTTTAAAGTGACTGTACCGGTGGGCATATGTACTAAGTCGTTTGTCTCTTCTCATCTGGTAATGAGAGGTCATGGCATTAATCCTGGCCGAGTGCACGGATGTTGTTTATTTTAAACGGTTTTCTTCTTTTCAGCCACTCAAATACGAGTACACTTTCTCTACATTCTCCCCTCGTTCCCTTACCACACGGATATCCCTGACAGGTAAACAAAACAAAGTAAATGACTGCACTGGTATATAAGACTCGTCTTAGCACGTGGCTCCAAGTCAGACCGGAAGTTCCTCGTGTTCGTATTGTGACAGGTACGGGAGAATTATGAGGGGAAAGACCCAATGTCAGGAATACACTAAAACTGTACAATACAATGCCAGCATGATTCCTGATTTTACTGACAAAACCAAAATTACCGTTTTTTATGGCTTTTCCTACGGTTGGGAGCCTTCAGGCAAACCTCAGCACGTGGCCCATCACTTTCCTCGGCATAGCTCGTCTACTTGTTTCATCCCCATCTTTTACTTGAGCAAGTATTGCTAGTACCTAAATATTTATACTCCATGCCTAGGTCAGTACACTATTGGAGTCATATATATACTTCATAGATCTAAAACCACAAATATGTCTTAATCACTTTAAATTACTTCAAGGTGGGTCTTTGTTAAAAAAAAATAAAAAGAGAGAAATCCTAACAATCTCCCGTTGGGAGACTCAGCCAAGAGACAACATATTATATACATAGTATATACATAGTATTAACTCTCCCTTCCTCCTAAAACGAAGGAAAAAATCTAGGTACAATCATGGAATTTCTCTACATCCTCATCGCATTTTTTTAAATGTCTGGATCCTAAATTCTTTACTACACTTGTGATGTGAGCTCAGTCACGAGTAGAAAGTAGACAAGTTAAACAGTGGTATGTGTACAAATGCCATACAGCCAGTAGTGGTGGAACCTTATTTGTGTAGGAAGTGTCCAGAGAAAGTTAGACAAAAGTGTGTTCCCCAAGTCAAACTCAACCCCGGTATTTTTTTTTTTAAATTGAATGACTGTAAAGTGTATATTGAGTATTCCTCGCCTGTACATTCCTGACTGACGGTAAAATTCAAGCTCTTTTCTAGGTCTTCTCGATCAGCAGCCAGCCTGAATATATAAACACAACTTGACGTGAAAGTAGAGCTTGTAACTGTTATATCTGAATATTAATTTAGCCAGATCTCCTACCAAACCGTAACTGCTATCAGGCCTGGATTAAGCACAGGCTCTAGTTAGCTGTTCCGTCACCCGCATCGCTCGTCTCACGGTCCAACGAGTCACGCTCGCAATAGACCTGAGTGCTGCTGGTGGAGAGGTCAGTGTTTTAACACCGGTCGGTATACACTAGGGGTTGTTCCTTGATGGTGTCCAACCTCCTTCCAAGCAAATTATAGTACATAATCTACCCTCATCATTCCTTCCTCAGTAGTGTCAATACATGGATAGTCCAGACGAGTGGTGA
>CABFVZ010003581.1:6106-70838 GCA_902151445.1 Timema monikensis
CCCCCCCCTCCCGCCCTTTAGAGTTCAATGAATTAGCACCTGTAATTGTTGTACCTACACGAGACCGACTTGGGTAAAAAAAACTAAAATCCTTGGGAACTTCGGAGAATCCGCTTATGGATGGAGATACATTTCAGTTTCTCTTTTTTCCTTGAAAATAAGAGTCCATGTCTATATAAGAATTATGGTAAAAAGGAAGAAATGTATAAACGTTTAAAATACTAATTTCATACTTTTATTAATCAAGTCATGTGAACGTAAGCTGCCAATTGTGGTAGAAAGTATCATTAACCCTAAACTATACTGATAACAAAGTAAAATGTATTTAATGTGGATCACAACAAACGTTTGTATTTTTTAAACCTTCCTTCATACCGGAATCCAATTATAGATTAGATGGCGACATGAGTATTAGCACATTTCCTATTTAGTAATATTTATACAAAAAACAAATTGACCTCAACGAATGGGGGGAAAGTTTATTCTATCAACCTCAAACGAGAGTTTCGTATTTGTTCGTCGTGGCATTGGGGAATCTTATAATACCCATTCGTGTCACATAAAATTGACCTACTTTTATTTTTTCGTATAGAGAAAGTATTGGAGCCTTGAACATTTTCTACCTCGAGCTTATGATTGACTTGGACGTTTTATATGTCTTCAAGCTCAAAAAATTGGAGCTTATAAAAATAATAATTATTATTATTTTTATTACCGCATCTTACTACCCGTTCGGGTTATACGCATTTACGCTCATGTGTAATGGTAGGGTGATTGTGAGATGAAATGGAGGACCTACAGTTTAACGTGGAATCCGAACCACGGTGGAGGCCTGGCATTCCACACATTCACAAGATGTGATTAATACACGAACCCCGGACCTCCAACAATGACTTATAACTCTTGTCTGTCTCTTTGTATGTCTGTTTGTACTTGAGGCTAACGATTAAAAGTTTTAATGGTTAAATCCGAATTTGATATTTGAATGTTATATTGTCATATCTCAGGGACAAATCGTAATTTTGATTCTAGCCCTAAAATTAAAGGCCGGTAGCTTACTGATAACTGATTTTTGAAAATTTGAAATATCTAGAAAATGGCTAAAACAACTTGGTTCAAAATATTATGAACAAAACAACATGCTATTTTTCTTAGATATCGAGGAGAGATTCTAGTTTAACTAATGACAATACAGCTTTTTGGACATGTGAATTTAATTCAATTTGGTCTTTACATGAGTGTTATCCATGCCTCTATAAGATTCCCGTTCTAAACAATATTTTGGTATTGTATGTGTTCTTTAAATAGGCCATCATATTAAGATTTTAATTCTTAGATCGTTTTTGTAGAAATATGCTTCAATGATTTCAAACAAAAATAAAAAGAAGAAGTTTATATTTCTACATATAATTAATAGTGTCTATATATATATTTATTTGAGGTAATTATCGTCCACTTTTTGAACAACTGATTATCAGCACACGTGAATTTTGATGAGTGAAAGCGAAAGGGCTTACCAATTTTTTCTGTAAAAGTATTTTTATATACCTTTCAGGGTTCTTTTACATCTCACAATCAACATTAGACTGACGTCTTTACTCTGAAGGAAGTTGTGCTGCAGATTTTTATCATTCAAGAAAAATCCGTCGAGCTCAGCTTGGTCTTAACCCACGAACATTAGGTCCTGAGGCGAGACTTATCCCAAGACCACTGAGGTCAACTTTTATATAGTCAAAATTAAGTAATTTTCCTACTAATGAAAGTGGGGAGGCATAACCCAACCCTTTTAGTTCTCCCCATAAGTCCCCCAACCCCCTGAATATAAGGCCTGTCAGTCAGTATGTTTGTTCCTATCATGGCTTTTGGACCGTTGAATGAATCTCGATCAAACTTGGAATTCACATGTACCCTAAGGTGTTTCATTTTGTAAGGTAAAAAATAAAATGTAACATTTCTGCAGACTTTGCTTACGCCCCGAGTCTCAGTGATGTAAAAGATAAATATGCCAAATTTCAAGTAGATTTGATAATATTTAGAGGTCAGTTGATCAGTTTTGTAAAAGTAGGCAAAAAATACGATTTTTCAATGTTAATTACTTTTATTGGGAAAATTAGAAATATAAACTTAAAATAATATTAAAATTAGACACTAAGATTAAAAGGTAGTTTGATAGGCAAAACATGTGTTATATTAATCAACTTTGAACGATGCAATCCCTTCTTTTGTTCGCTTGGTGATGACTATTCTGTGATGCTCGACTAGTCTCAATAAGAATTGTTTTTGTTGTTCGTCCTTGACCGATTCGTTAAACTTTCTATCAGAGCAATTCCTCTTTCTGCGGTATTATTAACCACCTTAAGATCGTTCACATGGCTTCTTAGAGAATCACTGCAGTACTCTGTCACGTTGTGGATCCCAAACAATTTAAAGAATGTCTTTGTTTTATTATTAACGAAATGGCTCAGGTCTTTTCCTTCAAAATCAAGGTTTTTACCCTCTAATCGTTACATTTCCTTTTTCTTTGAAGGTTTAGTTTCTAAATTTTTAGTCATATTTTCCTTAACAGCCTGAGTAATACGTTCGTCCAAAAAAGCCAATACTACGTTTGTTTCTAACAGATACCAAAGGTATCTCTTAGCAACTGTGAGAGCACTTTTTTTGACGGCTGCATCTGGGTAAGTGCTCAGAAGCTGTAGCATATCCAAATAATTCTTTGGAGCCCATCGACTTACAATTGCCTCGAGCCAAAAGCAAACATATATGAGGCTAACAAAATGTGCAACCCATTTCATTCCTTTCAATTCTTGTTGAGGAATACTTAACTGTTTGGTGAAGAGGACAATTTTTAGTGCATATATTGTCTTTGCCATCAACCTTGCTTGATGCAGAGCTCCTGGGATCCTGAAACTGATGTCGTTTTTAGACCAACCTCCTAGGTAAAGGAGTGAGAGTTGTAATAACTCTTTGTAATCTTCTCTTGGATGACTTCCGTCCCTTAGGGCATTTTGGATTTTGGATTTAAAGCCTTGAACGGGACTTTCTTCATCCAGCATTGTCGTATATGACTTCTTATCAAGTGAAGTCCACAGACTTTGAAACTTTTGAAAGATCTAGATGTCGGGATCACTTTATGGTATTCCACAACACTCCTCAAACACTCCTTTTAATATTATATCATGGGTGTGATGACGGCAAGCTAACAACAATAATGTTCGTCTGAATTCTACATGCCCCTTGGATCAGTCCTGAATTAGATGCTGTAGTACCAAAAGATATACCGATGATATTGTCACGTAGCCCAAATCGTTCCACTTCCCGAATAACTACTTCAGCCATCTGCTCACCAGTGCCTTTCAGTGCAACAGGTACGCCAAGAAAATGCTCAAAATCTTTGCCAGTCACTAGAACTGCAACTCTATCTTCCAAAGTTTTGACATTCCCATGGGAAACTGGGGGCAACAGTTTACTATCACAATGCAAGACCAAATGAGGAGGATTTTCAAAGAGTAACTTCAGTTTTCTTTGCCATTTTACTTCTATTAATCGCCCGAGCTCGGTAAACGGTAGCTGGAGCTACGCAAATGTTTTAAACATCGTGGCCAAGGCTCTTTGCATTTGCTATAAATGAAGTACTTGCTTGTCAAATAGAGAGCTGTTCTCGATCACAAGTAGACGTGAGTGTCTGATCAAGAGGTTTTAATCTAGGATTTGAACGTAAATTTTTCGTTGCTGGAGGCGAAAACTTGGCCTCTTGGTCCCTAGATGCTGATGATGATGGAGATAAGACTTCCAGTATAACTGTCTTATTGATTTCAGCAATAGCTTTGTATTGTTTATTATTATATGAAACTTTTATTTATTCTTTTGTACACTTAGTTCTTATTTTCGAGGTGAAAACCTTATCTACTCCACTCAGTAACGAACTCATATTATCTTCTCTTTGTGACCTAAGAAATTCTTTATCTTCTTGTGATATGCTAATCATGTCCATCACATTTTTCCAGGAAATGTCAAATAACTCGATGAGATTACCTTTCCAAATCTGCCATTTCACATTTGCTTTATCCGTGTTTCTCGATTTCTCTTTACCCAGATTTTGGTATTCTTTGTACAGCTTCTGTATACCAGCATGGATATTCTCCTCCGTTTTAACAGGAATACTTGCTTTCCTCCACACTTCCTGTAGCTTAGTACTGGTAGATTTAGCAGCATCTGAAAGTATTTCTTTCATTTCCTTGTGATGATAAATAAAAACTAAAAGCATTTGTTCCTTTGAAGGGAACCGAGCTCCTAAAAACTCACCACTTGGCACCTTTTCTAGCAGCCAAATTCCTCTTTTGATTCCCATTTTTAAGTTCAATTGCCTGCAAAAGATAAAAGAAATACATGAGAAGCCCATTAGTGCAAAGCACTTCAATATTAGAAATTTCAATCAATGTGTACAAACCCTAAATACTATCCAATCTTATTGAAATTTTGCATATATATCTTTTACATCACTGAGACTCGGGGCGTAGGCAAAGTCATATGAAAATCACATCCTTGGAAAAATGAAACACCCTAAATTGTACCCCAGTATACGAATGAATTTATATTTTAATCTCTCTTCAGCCAAACATTTTTTAGACAGGGATGTCTAATTTATAAGTAAATAAACCATTTTTAGCATATCTGGCCCTAAAAAAATAATACACTATAGAGTGTTTGATTACATATTAAATCATCAGTAACATGAAATCAAGTAATCGAAATACAATCCTATAAAAAATCACACTATTAAAATATTTTTTAAACTAAGGAAAAAACTTATGATGTGCCAGTTTAAAAAAATTGTGGACTATTTTATATTATATCTAATATCCATAAACAGATACTTACGTTGTCATTAATAATAATTCATGACTAGGTTTATTCAGTGCATTATATGAGTCAGGCTCAAGTTGCTCTAAGACTTCAATAAAACAATTTAATTCAAATTCAAATAAAAATACTCTCTCTTTGGACATTGTTGTTGTTTCTTACATCACATCTTACTACCCATCTAAATTATCCACCATTTTACACTAACATGGTGGAGATGAGGACTGTACACGTTTTCTTGGTAATGTACGCACGTTTTCTTGGTGGAAGAGTCAAAAACCAATTTAGGAAAACTCATCCTACGTAAATCCGACCGGGATCCCTGACATGCCCATCACCATTAATATAGCCTATTGAAAGAGTGGCAACCTAAACCATGTAACCACCAGTTCTGGTTTTAGACATTTTTGCTTGTTTTTGAGAGCCATAATAATGGTGAGTAGGGCATTGACATTTTTGAATGTTTATTCATGTATTATTATTATTATTATTATTATTATTAGCACCGCGTCTTACTACCCATTCGGGTTATATGCACTTACGCTAATGTGTAATGATAGGGTGATTGTGAAATGAAATGAAGGTCCTACAGTTTAACGTGGAATCCGAACCACGGTGGAGGCCTGGCATTCCCCATTCTTCATGTACGAGTATGCCATTCAAATAGAGGAACTAGACTTATCAATAAAGATTGTCCAAATTTTAAAAATTGCACAGTAATGTAAAAATATGAGGTTCAAATTAGAGCTCATTATTAAAAAGTAGATGCAAGTAAGGCCCAAATTTTTGTAACTAATTGGATTCCTTTATTTCATTAATATATTACTATTTTTCTAAGACCCTTATTAGATTTTTTCTACCACCACGTCTTACTACCAGTTCGGATTATACGTTTGGATGTATTAACTACACTAATGGTTTTAGGGACAAGTAAGGTTATATTTAAGGGAAGTGTACCTGCATTTGCGTGGAGGTAGAATAGAAAGCCATTTTGGAAAAAACCACCCGCAGTACATCCAAACAAGATTCGAACGTCCATCTCCTCGCCATTGGCAGTCTACTCTACTGCCAAAGTAGCGCTTTAGACCATGCAGCCACCGAAGCGTTAAACCCTTATTAGCATTTACAAATGGGGTCCAAAATATTGAGATTCAGAAAATATTTGTTATTTTAATATTTCTCAAACATATCCTGCTCTTATAAACATTGTTTAGTCATATAAACAAGGCTAGAGGTATTCCTCCTATTAACGATATTAAAAATATTGAATAATATTTATCGTTTTCAAAATTTAGCACAAATCATTGAACTACACATATACAATTGGTCATGTTCACTAAATAAATAAAGCACTACACGTTTTTTTTCATTTTACACAATTTTAAAGAAGTCAGTCCTAGGTAAGTTCAATTTTGATAACTCATTTAAATCAGCCTATTAAGTATAATTCGGTTTATTGAGATTTTTTATAGTGTCAGTTAATCGAAATTATTACAATCATTATTTATTTGGAATAATAGTTTTATAACTTAATTTTTATTATCTTATAATTTTGTCAAAACTAATTTATTTTATTTTTATCTATGTATTGAGTATAGATTAATTTCTACCTTTGTATGAATAATGGGATGAGGATATCAACCAGAGAGGATACAAGCCAGAATGTATTTACTATATTTATACCTTATTTAAGTTATATCTTCTATTATTATTATTATTATTATTATTATTATTAGAATTAGTATTGGCTTATTTAGATACATCCAAATATTTTTACAATTTATCCATATATAATTATAAATTATACCTGAACTAATCACTACACTACTCAGTGGAAGAAAGCAGTACCAATCTAATATCAATAAAACCCCAGTCAAAATGATTGAAGCTGAGACAGGGGCTTCCCCATGATATTTTGTTAATCATAAGTGAACTAAAAAAAAACACTATTCATATTTGAAAAATAAAAATAAAAATTATAAAGAACCTCTGAATAAATACATAGCTAATACAACATAATACAACAATATAGTGTACCCTTAAGGCATCGATATTTTGTGTATTTCCTTTGTTCAGTCCATGTATAGTAAGTAGGTTTCTGTTAAGAAAAACTTTTATAAAATACAAAACATATTTCTTTCGGTCACCAATGTTTTAAAACATGTATTAGTGATATTTTATAGATATTGATACAATATACCAAACGTGGCAGTGATTTTACGTATGGGTACATGAAAGTATATCTAGTAACTTTTCTGTCAGATAAGTTTCTTGCTAAGAAAATTGGAATTAAAGATCGATTTAAAAGGGTGAGTATTCTAGAGCTTTATATTTATTAGAGTGATTCGTAAATCTCATTATAAAACTTAGATAATATAGTAGCGAGCTTTTTAAGCTATCATTTAAGTATTACAGTATTTAAGTTTGTTTAGCGTTCGTTGGTATGTTATTTAAAAAATTTAATAACACAACTTTTCTTCTTTCTTTATTTGCTGGTAAGGATAATATTTTAACTCAATCTCGTTTACTATTTATTCTATTTAGTAAATTTTATTTGTATATTGAAAAAAATTCTTACACTAAATTAACTTTTCACTATAGCCGCGGAGGCGGCGTTGTATTTGAATGTCAGTAATGGTGGAATGAGTCAAGTGTATAACGATGTAGGCCACATGAACTAATCACAGCCCATCCTTGGAAGCAAGTGTCTTCTACATGCTACAATCGTCAGTACTTGCACTTGGATGATATTTATAAATATGATACATCTTCTGCCATCTAGGGGCTGACAGTAGAAACTGTCAGTACAGAGAAGTAACCATATGAAGATAACTAAACATATTTTCCACTCTTATTGAATGGGAGCTATGTTCACTGGGGGGCCACCAGGGACCCATGGTAATAAGATGAGGTGGTGAACGAGGGGGGGGGGGNGGGGGGGGGGGCGAGGATTGAAAACTATGCATGGTAAACATTATTCTTAGACCATTCCATTTCAGGATTATGAATATAATATAAAATGTTAATTTGATTTTATTAAATATTAAAAATATTATATAATTACATTGAATTAGTAGGTAATAGTCGTTTGATTAATTTTTAATATTTTAAATCTCATAATTTCTTATGAATAATTGTTCCGTTATATTGACTCAACTTCCTTTAGTATTTGACTTGTATTTACCGAAGAAAGAAATATAGTTTCGTATGGATATTTCATCATTTTATTCTTTTGCATTAAAAATCTTTGTATAATATGTGATCATGACTATTTAATTCATTTTTATTACGAAACTTCCTGGGATCCTGTGGACCACTTGATATGCCACCGCGGACCACACTTTAAGAAACCCTGATCTAGGGGATGATATTGGAAACTGTTGTAATCTTGGTTGTAAGACAACGGTTCTAACTCACTCGGGTGCACTGAAGGGGATTTCCATAGTTGGGTTCTACTATGGTTTTTACTCCCTTTCTCCAAAACAATAAGATAATATTCTCTTTTATCTAATTTTCTTATCACTATATATTAGTCACTAGCTGGATCCACGATCAAATTAACTTTCACGTGACGTAAATAAACAGTGTGTCTGTGTCTGTGTGCGCGCGCGCACGTAATGTAACGCAAAAACTCTAGCAAAACACAGCCAACTAATTCGGACTGTTTGAAAACAAATTATATTTCATTAAAATAGAATTTGAGTAACTAAAGAGGATATACTTCAAGTATTCGCAATAGAAGCTTACAAAATATATTATTATTATTAGCACCGCGTCTTACTACCCGTTCGGGTTATACGCACTTACGCTAATGTGTAATGGTAGGGTGATTGTGAGATGAAATGAAGGACCTACAGTTTAACGTGGAATCCGAACCACGGTGGCGACCTGGCATTCCACACATTCACAAGATGTCTTGTCAGAGGTGTAGGAAGGGTTTGGAAATCTGATAAATCTGTGCTGGGACCGAGGATCGAACCCCGGCCGCCAGCATAGAAGTCTGACACCTTACCCCTAGACCACCAGGTCACCTACAAAATATAAATTGCAAGAAGAAGCCAAAACGCTTTGGTGTTCGTGAGATGCGGACATATTATTTACAGAAGAACCTCGCTAATCCGAACTTATTGGGACCGAAGATTGTTCGGATTAAGCGGGTGAGTAGCCTACGGAAGAGACGGTGGGGAGACTATTGTTTCAAAAGTCAGAAGTTACACTTGAATTAGTTTCGTAAAATGTACATTCATTCACAGAAAACACACTTTTAATTACAACATGTTAGCATTTATTATCAATAGTTTCTACAATTCTCTTTTAACTTCGAGTTTGTTATCAATAAAATATATTTCATTTGAACTAGCTTTTTTTCTCTCCCAATCTTCTGAAAATTGTGTTCGTACTATCCAGAATTTTGGGCAGACGGGGTTTGGTCTAACGGAGTCTTACTACCGAAGAAGAGCGTTTACACAAAATAAACAAATGCAGTAATAAATAGCCGTCTTGATGTTTCTCGCAACATGATTGACTGACAGGAACACGTGGTACGCTTTCCGTCTCATTTAACGTAACATGAAAGCTCTCCCTTGGATAACGCTTACGTTAAGTGAACGTTGCGTCAATGTCAGGTCAAGTGCATGCAGAGCCTTTATGTGACGTCTCGAAGAGAAACTTTTATATAAGTTACCTAACTTAGGTGAACGTTAAGTTGGTCCCGACATTAATAGCCCCTGTATAAACTTGACTTACTAGTTCTATAATGTATTCACCACAAATAAGGAACATTTTGTTTGGGAGTAAAATTATTATTTGGGTGTGTATATTAACATTACATTACTATTTCTTACCTCACACGCTATACACGGAGCCTTTCTGTTAAACTCGCTATTTTACATGACTTCTACAGGTCTTCCAGACATTTAAAAATATTCCAGGCTCAAACTTTTTTATTTTTTAAATTGGTATATTGCAATTTTTTCGTGCATTTCATTGATTACATATTTTTGAAAACAACTCTAACGGATACTGAAGATAAACATTATTACATGTTATTTGTTCAGTATTTAGTGTTTTAGGTATTTTAGTGTCCCTGCGTAAATGTGTTATAAGAAACACTGCGCAATCATATAATGTTAGAATAACAAAAATAGGCAATGCAATTTTTTAACATCGAGAAACAAAATCTCTCACTTTTGTTGAACTATTTAACTTCAGAATTAGTCAAGTATTTAAATTTCCTGATATTTCCTAATTTTATTCAATTCCCTGACAGTTCCCTGTTTTTCCCGACATTGAAAATGTCCCTGACTGTTCCAGGTTCTACATGTTTTGATCCCCCATGTATATGTAGTTTATGAATACTTAATTGTATTATATTATAGCAGAACTTACAAACTAGATTATCCTAAACTAGTATGGATTAAATAGTGTATTTTTTAAATTTAAAAATGACACCCCAAAATGGTAACTAAGCCCGGGACCTTTAGCTTACTCCATCAATGCTTTGCCCATTGAGCTATTCAGGAATAATCCCTGTCCAGGGTCATTATTAACTAATAATTTAAGGCACATTCGCATTCATACAGTTGTAATTGTACAATTGGTAGAATGAAGCACTCCTGATTCGAAGGTAATAGTTATTTACGTTATTTAATAGCTGATTTGTGGCTGCACGTCCATTACAGATTCTGCCTTAAAATATGAGTAAACAATGATTCTGGGCACGAGATGTTTCACGAATAGCTCATTGATTGGAGCATTAGCATGATAAACCAAAGGTCCTGAGCTCAATTCCTCTATTGAGTTGTCATTTTTAATTTTAAAAGTATCCAAGGAAGTATGTCAAATACTACATACCTTGCGTAGACAAAATCCGTAATATTAACTTTATTCATCAATAATATTTCAAGGTATTTTTTTAAGCAATTTCTGAATTGACTTATTATATCATCTAATGACTTACAATCTAGCTTAACTGTATATCAGACACAACAACCAGTCCCTCAGCTGTAAATTCGTAACTGTGTACGGAGAAACCACAATATTCCCAACTATAAATGTTTCTGTCAGGAAGCTGGCAGTAATCTGGCAGGGGACACTCATTTCAACAGCCACATCGTCTGAGCTAAGATTTTGGACCTCATGTGTTAAGAAATGAAAAGTGAACTAGTATACAAACAGTAAGTATTTCGTTATCCCCATCCAGAATCGAAGTACGCTCCTCTCGACTTGAGGACAATAACTTTAACTATAGGTATAACCACGGGGACGCTCCTGAGTTTGTATAGTCCGATTCAGATATGAAGAAGCTTTTCTGACATTTACAAAATTCATTAAAACCATTTCAAACCTCTAACATTACGCTTCAGCGTAGTTAAAGAGAAGTGTGTTATATTCTCATCAAATCCACTTTTTTTGATAAGTATCAATAAAATTAGTTCAGCTATGGAAGTTTATGTTGCAACCTACATAAGAGTTTAGACTTTATGAAATATAATACTAGATCTACATATATACAAAATTTATCAACGATAGAACTTAATATTGAACTCTAAACACATACTGTACAAGAGTTTACCTCTATGCAGTTGCTCGTTGCTCCCTATGTATATACGAAAACTTTACAGGTCACAAATTGAAATTAATTGAGCCCAATTTGTTTTTATTTGCTTCGTCAGTCACAATAGAATCCTATTGAAATTAGTCTCAAATGGATAAGCCAAAGTAAGAATTTCTTTGAAAATATAGTTCAAATAAATAAATAAATAAATAAAAGAAATACAAGAAAAGAGATGAGTATTTTTGTATTTGTTAAGTATTTTACATATTTATATATTAAGCCATGTGATTTGCATCTGTTATTTTATATATATATATATATTATAAATACCTTAAAAATACCAGCAATAATATAGTAAAATATTGTCAATATTGACCGCAAAACAGCGTGTTTGCATTTTATCTGCGTTTATTCATACCAGAATCCTATGCTAGCTGTACCGTTGGGTGCATCTTGTTGTGGACAGGATCACCGCGGGAAAAAGACCCGTAACAATGGTTTATTTCCGTACATGTGTTCAAGACAGAGATATTTTAGGTAGGATGGTCCCCTCCTACTCAAAGGTCACACGAGGGAATAAAGGTCAAAAGACACGGGCTTGCCCTCTTTCACAGAAAGACAAGCAAATGTTCATATTTATTGATTTACATAACGTGCCTCCCTAAAAAAATAAATATTATAGCGTATAGGACGTCTCAACTCAAATGGCCACCCGTATCGGTGGCCGTAGTGTCTGAGACGTCTGGTTTACACTATACTTGGTTGCTATTGATGGGAGGACCTAGTTTTGAATCCCGATCTGATGGTTGATGCCCAGAGAGAGGTTTTGCTCGTCATTTTTGCAGTGTATTTCTCCACCCTCTATTTAATATATATAGTGGACAAAGGGTATAAAAGGCCACTATAAAAAATACCTAGCATTATGTATAGTTACCAAAGCATTCTATCAAAGTGATAAACATGTGTTAATTTAATATTTTGACCGGGCAGTATGCATAATGCTTCACACTCTCTGGGAAATATATTTTTTTTTAATAATAGTTTTTATTTGATTGATAATTTGTATTTGTTGGTACTTCCTATATAAATCAAAAAACAATAAAACTAGTTAGGTTAGGTTAGGTTAAGCTAGGTTAGATGTTAATTGGCTGGCACGTGATTGGATGTTCATTGTTCCCACCCTGTCAGTGACGTAGTACTGCATTGTTTTTCACATAGCCCGAAGAGCATGAAGAATTATACGTACTGCCCGGTCAAAATGTTAAATTAACACATGTTTATCACTTTGATTGACTGCTTTGGTCACAATTCATAATGCCAGGTCATTTTTCATCGTGACCTTGTTAATCACTTCGTCCATAACATATGTTTAGGCTACCTTAGGTATATCATTAATTATTGAGTCAATAATAACCTTTGTATACAACAAACCACATTTTTAATGGCATGTGATTCTGATACAAGTGAAATTTGACAACCATTGTGACACTGTATCTGATTTATTTTGTAAAAGCCGCTGTAAAGGATCACATGTGAAATATTCTTTCGCTCCTACACTCTATTCACCCAAACCAGAATTGAACCTTAACCTCTACGTTACCAACAATTTAGTTTATTGCGAACATATAGGACTTCTGAATAATTTTTTAGAGATTTTTGGAATTTAAAATAAATTGAAACCCTGAAGTTATTACACCCAAGAGTTGTATTTCATAAGAAATGTTTAGAAACATTTAGGATTGAAGGGGAAGTGGACCTTAAGAGAGTCCCCCACATTGCTTCATTCTGCGATAGTTTTTCTCTTATTATGATGTATTTGTGCGCCGCGTCCTAATAGAAATTAGCATTTATTACGCTAATAGATCAGAATGGTTGAATTTAAGAGGAAATTTACCCTAATTTTGTTGGGAGAATGGGGAAAACCACTTATAGAATAAACACTCTTATAAGACCCATTTCTAGTAGAGACGGTGTGACAGCATCGCTGCCAATACTCACATTTTTTTTAAGATCACAGAAATAAAATGAGCTTTAAGGAAGAAGTAATTACACTTTTTATTATCACGTCTTACAACTCATTTGAGCTATACTCTTATATACTAGCTAGGCTAATGTTTGAGGGTTATATTATTAGGAAGCGTACCCACATTTGCGTGGAAGGAGAGTGGAAAACCATTTAGTAAAAAACACACTAATTACACCCGACCGAGATTCAAATCACGATATCCCCGCAATTGGCAGTCTAATATACTGTGAGAGTTGTGTCTTAGACCATGCGGGCACCGAAGTGGGTTGCTTATTATTATTATTTTTATTGTTTCGCCTTACTACCCGTTCGGCTTATAAGCGTCTTGTTTTATTAGATAAGATAATTTATATAAATAAATTGTGTCTCAGGTACTGAGTTTACCCTCTACTTTCAACAAGACTAAAAGAGAGTAGTTTATTATTTGTAATAATTGGCTCAGAGTTAAGATAAATTAAACACACCAGTTTCATTCTTCCCCAAGGGTATTTTTTTTAATATATCAAAATTTCGAATAAACTTTCTGTGCAAAGACTCCCATTCTGGTTTGTTTTTTTACCTGTTTAGTCCTGTATTCAGGTTATTTTGAATCCCAGAAAGTCGGTAGCATTTCTATCGCCCCAAAAACCAACTTCACATCTAAACTCTCAAAGGATTGTTGGTATTAAATTGTTAGTAATATACAATCATGCAATGGCAAAACAGAAACATCACGTGGCTCTCTTTCGTAAGAATCCACTTCAGTGGCCGAACGGTCTAAGGCGTCACTCTGGTACTGGATTGACCTGCTGATGACGGGGAGATTGGGGTTCTAATCCCAGTCGGATCTACTGAGAGTGATTTAC
The DNA here is from genome assembly GCA_902151445.1 of Timema monikensis. Taxonomy (NCBI): domain Eukaryota; kingdom Metazoa; phylum Arthropoda; class Insecta; order Phasmatodea; family Timematidae; genus Timema; species Timema monikensis. Next base: position 20,394 of record CABFVZ010003581.1, read on the forward strand.
TTAGATGGTTTACCACTTTCTTTCCAGTCAAATGTGGTAACTCACTTCTAAAATGTTTTCTTCCTCATCCCTAACACACTAGAGGAATCTTTACTTTTTAGTGAATGGCAATTTTGACTGGGAAAATTATAGTATCTATCTCGTCCAGTCGCCTGTGTGTGTAAACTTCTAGCCACTCTGGTGGATGGAAAGTATCCCAGAGTACACAATAGGAAGTTGTATAAACGTCGTAACATCAATGAGATTATTGGTGACCTGGTGGTCTAGGGGAAAGGTGTCGGACTTCTGTACTGAGGGTCCGGGGTTCAATCCTCGGTCCCAGCACAGATTTATCTGATTGCCAAACCCTTCCTTCACCTCTAGCAAGACGTGTATTAATCACAACTTGTGAATGTGGGGAATGCCAGGTCTCCACCGTGGTTCAGATTCCACGTTAAACTGTAGGTTCTCCATTTCATCTCACAATCACCCTACCATTACACATTAGCGTAAGTGCGTATAACCCGACCATTCTACCTTGGGGCTGGTTACCCATTAGAGTAATTATCCTCAATTGATACAACCTGAACAGTTAGTAACACGTGGATATAATTTTTTCTTTCGGAAGAGCCGAGCGTATTTATACCGCCCGTGGAAACAAACAATGCACATAAATTATAACACAACTTCATTACGAACAACCTTATTAACGGGCCTTAAATAATATAATCCTGTAGAAAAAATACCTTTCAGGTGGCCTTTAATATGAAAATTGGGGCATATATACATTTGTTGCACTGCTAGAAATCACGTGACTATTCGCGGGGACAGGTGACCATGTGCATCTGCAATGCTGCTTTTAATCACTGCAAATTTTGTAGTAGTTTTCTTTATGAAACAGTAATTTAAAATCAAGTGCCACAAATCATTGAAAAGACATCTTGTTTGAAAATTATCTTGCAATCCATAATTTTTTATTCATACAATTTTAACATAAGATATTAAGGAGGATGGTAAAGAAAAAGCAGCAGCATCTTCCCTGAGGGGGAGTGAGAATTTTTTCAAAAGTTCCATGTGGGAAACCACTAACAAACATTGCAGAGATTAGGACCTGAACTTATTCCACAATTTATTATAATGTGAGACTCGCGATATTGACGCCCTAAGCAATGGGACCACCGGTACGAGTATGGATAGACAATGTTAAAAAATGTAATCATTTAAAACATTTTTATAAACATTATTTCTTAGCAAAGTGTTGGGAAATATTGTTTTAAAACAACGTTTTTCTTTTACATATTTTATGTTTATATTAATTTTAGAGCCCACTATTTACACTGCGGGGCTATGGACAGGCTTAACAGTTGACATGGTAACATGCATCCCACATTACGCCCAATTAACCAAAGGTTAATCTTATTCTACTCTTATCTCAACTATCATAAATGATATCAAGAAAATTTTTGTATCAAATTGAAGGTAGTGAGGTAGGTCATACTCTCAATTATGACAGTACTAATGCCCCTTTGCTTGTACCCCAATCCTTGGAATATAGTGTATGAATTATAGATAAAAAAAATTCTCCAAAAGGTTTTATACAGTGGAGGGTAAAATTGGGATTAAGTTAAGTTACGTTTGTTTAAATCTGGTATAGACAAATTTAATCTCGTCGCATAAGTTTTCTAAGGTTTTCAGATAAAGAAATAGAACATTGAAATATTATTTTATTATAATGTTCATCATAGTACCTTTCAATGATGGGCCCTCCCTTGAGACTCTTACATTTTACCGTTTGCATCCTAACCTATGCTAACATAACCCTCACTGGCTTCTAAATTATTCATTGATCATAACATCGTAACTATACGAAAATTGTTCACCATCCATACATAAAATCAACTTGGCATTTGATAATTAATTTGTTGATTGATCATTCATCCATCCAATTCATGAATGATGACTTCATGTTGTTTGATAATTATTAGTGCTCCACACTGTAGTCCAGGCTCTAGAACTAGAGGGATTCAATACAATACAATAAATTAACATTACAACCTTTAGACTAATAGGAGTGCGCAGTGTAACTAACATTATGTTTTGAGGTCAAAGATTAGCAGGGTATACAACCCATCTACAACGCACGCCACTCACTCCTAGAAGCGTGAAAAAACACTGTCCAACTTCAAAGGTCAAATTATATTTCATATGAAGAAGTCGGAGACTAAGTTAAAAGGACTGGGAAATTACACATATCTAAAACCTAGGGATAAATGGCGTAACTAGAATAGTAAACAGTCTTAAAGAAAACTTTGATTTTATTTCAGCCAAAATCTTATTCGAGAACAATACCCTTCTTTTAACGAACCTTAGAAAGTTTCGTATAGATACAATATCAACAAAAGCTAAAGTGTAACAATAACACTCTATGTTCTTCACAAAAAATATTTATGAACATACGTTAATTAAATTTAAATGCATGGCCTTATTCAAAAGGCGTATGACAACATCTAACATATTTCAGTGCTAGTTGTGAAAAAGTAATACAAAATCTTAGCCAACAACTTTAAAGTTGTGTAGTTACACAACAAACGACTAGTCTAATTGTCTAACCTAAAGATTATTAACCAACTCTGTCAACATTTGATTGACATTGAAACATAACTCATAAGTTAGATAAATAACGTTAACTAGATAAGAGTAGCTATCAACGTAATTCATAATTATATTAACCATTTGAAAAGTTATGTCCTAATTTTAGAACTACCTTTCCCTATAAATATTACTCCATTTTGCATTGCAACACACTTTCAAAATTAACTAAATATATTTATTTTGAACCGCATAAGTTAACTAACTATTAGAAAAATTCAGAGCTAACTTTTAGAAAAAACTTCCCCACATTATTTTCTTTTAACAAAAGTCATATTCACTACAATCCTTTTGTAAAATAAGAAAAGTTACTCTATATTCCGTAAAAGAACGAAGATTCATATAAGATATCAATAACAATATTTAAACGTAAAAATGACCAAAATGGAATTTAGAAAAATTACAATATTTATTAATTTACGCCAAAAAGGAATTTCTCCTTACATTGTATAGGTATGTCCTTGAAGCCTACGCTTCGTTCTAGTGTCCGAGCCTAATCCAAGAGTGGTCTCTTTCTTGCTGGACGGTCTTTTATGTGGTGCACAACTCATCGAACACTCGGGACGGGATCACACAAGGGTGGGGATCATTGAGTTCAAACACACGGGGAGAGGGGATGTGCGCGGTACTAGAAGCGTCTACAGTCTTCTGGCAGTTTCTATCTTTTTTTTTTTACACGTCCATGTTGTTATTGAGACGGGTGGCGGTGTCTAGTGGCATGATGCGGCACTAGCCTCGGAGCTCTCAGATGTTTGGGTATTGTTAGTGCGTGCTGACGTGTGTTCTTCCCGCAGCCTAGTTTAGTCGGTGAAATTGGGTAAGTGATGTTTTGATTGACTAGCCCAATTTTGGTTAACATGTAGCAATAATTGCTACAATACCTAAGCCGCAATTGATCTGAACGCTACAAATTCTTTGATCATAGTTCTGTATGATTCTTAAATTTAATGATTATAATGCTAGAACAACCTATGTTTATAAAAGATATTCATACTTTGACAACATCAGATATAAATTATCAACAGATCGTGTTAGCTCAAGACACCTCGACTGATTACATAATGACTCATCTTCTTGTAAACATCTCACTTTGGTCGATTACACTTTGACAGTCGTATCATTGGACCAGACTTTGTCGGAATTGGACTCCCCATCTGCTTAGCCTCGGTTGATTATCCTATGGCTCCACATCCTTAGAACCATGATTTTTATTACAAGTCACTCATAGTGTGACAGGATGATGATACATTATATTGATGGCGTTAAGATGGTGGACTAAATCAAATAGCCTTTTCCATTGCATACAAGCGTGTAGCATGGTATGATCATGAAAGGAATTGAAGCTGGGCCGTAGTAATAAGAGAGTTGGAATGATTGGTATACAGAGTAAAGGGTTCAATATATTGAATCATTCCAGTTTACAAACTGTCGGAAGGACTGGTATCTGAACAGAAAACCACCCTAATGACTGTGACGGGAATAACGATAGTTTAACAATTTATAGTCAGCTCCGTTATAGAAAGACCCTTTTAGGTTTAACCTGAATTCTGCTTGGATCATTATAATGTCTACGGTTAACCTTTATCTTATTTGTATTTAATCGTTCATATCTAGTGCTAAGACTTCCCATTTAATATTGCACTCCAGCAGCTATAATTAATTTACCTCTAGTATTAACATGTTAGAGTAGCAATTTATTACATTCCTATTCAAGATCCTATATTAGGTTAGGCCAAAAATTCTGTATCTCTTAAGATCATAACTATTTAATTTTGAAAGTTTATAGCTATAATCTTCTGTTTTGTATGTCTCACCCTGCTTGTGAGCAAGTCCTTATAAATGAAGAAGAACAAATGACATAAAATCTTGATGCTGCGTATGATAAAATATGGGGGATCAATGAAGAATGGTCAAAATATTATTCATAATTCTAATCAAGTATTATGTATAGTTTGATCAATGTTGAGCTAATAGCATCTTTGATGAAATGTTGTGCAAGTTTGAAGCGAGATTGGGATCGATGAATGAGGACCATAGCTCTTAAATATATTGTATATATATGTATTCGTTAAACAGATGTCAAGTGAATAACAATTATGAATCCAATACTACGTTGTGCAGTCGTGATGTTAGATCAATGAATGATAGTAATAATTTTTAGGAGAATGAAGCACAACTATGGTTATGTATAGCTATAATACATGTCGATCAATGAATGACAATAAAGTACGTATCTTACTTCTTACTATATATAATATTATAAATGCGAAAGTTTGTGTGCTTGGCTGTTTGTTGCTCAATCACACCAAAGCTGCTGAACGGATTTGAATGAAACTTGGTAGGTAGGTAGAGTATGTCCTTGAATAACATATAGGACTATTCCCAATCTTTTATTTTACATTAATTTTACAATATCAATGTTTAAATATTTTGCAGGTTAGATGCTGCTGCCAGTCATTTGCTATTTTTATATTAAAAGTTCAATAGTATATTTTTTTTCATAAGTTGATAGAGTATGTCTTGAAACAACATTACATTAATTTTACATGCATTAGTATACGATTTAACTCATAACTACAGTAGCCATAGGCTCATACAAATTAAGAGGATGCACAAAGAGTATAGATTATGCGGAGCGTTGAAATGGGAGGAGGAAAGACCTGGGATGTGTTGTTCTGCTGGTAAAGTAAATATTTCTCGAATACAGGAACCAGTGCAATTAAAGGACACGCAGACTAATGAAAATAAATACCCCCTACACAGGCGTAGAGCAAGACAAGATGGAGGGCGCACAGCCATCATCAAACGCGGTGGCAATGACGTTTCGGTAGACAATAGCTGGAGAGTGCCTTATAATTCCCTGATATCAAAAATATTTAATGCACATGTTAATGTGGAGTTTTGCAGCTCAGTCCAGGCTATCAAATACATTTGCAAATATATCAACAAAGGCAGCGATCAGGCAATTTTTTTACGTTCGGCAAGCAGGTAATGTGAACATTGATCCTAGGAATGAAGTGCAAACGTTCAGGGCTGGCTGGTACGTAAGCAACGAGGCAGTATGGTGGATCTTGGGCTTACCAATCCACCTGGCAGTGCACCTACCCAATGGCGAGCGCGTTTACTTCAATGAGCAAAATTTCGGTGAAAAATCACGGCGCCCCCTAGAACGACATTGACGGCATTCTTCCACCTCTGCCAAAATGATAATTTTCAAAAACCTTGCTCTGTTCTGAAGTGCCGCGATACTATACCTTGAATACACAGAGTAAAGAATGGAAACGCCGCGTGCAAGGAACACATACCGAGGGCCGCCCAGGCTTTAAGGCTGGGGATGAACCGGGTCGGATATATACCGTGCATGTTAGCAACTATGAGTGCCACTGTTAGCTCATGTTGCTCAATATAGCCCGGGGCCCAACGAGTTTTGAAAATCTAAAATCTGTGGATGGCCAAGAGCGTGCCAAGTACAGAGAAGAATGCGAGGCGCTTGGACTTTTGTAAAACGACAACAACTGGAACGAAACCATGGACGAAGCTGTGCTATGTCACTCGCCTGCAAAAATTAGAGAGATGCTTGCTATATTAGTGTGCACTTGTGGACTCTCTAACCCTAGACAACTGTGGGATAGATACAAAAATGCACTTTCAGAGGATATTGCGCACAGATTACAAGGAGCAAATGATGATTTATTCATTAACGAAGAATTGAAAATAATCGATGATAAGATCATTTCTATGACAGAAAGGGACTCGCAGATTTTGGTTTGCCTACACCGCAGCAAGATGGAGAGTTGCTTAGCAATGTAGTCAAAGAGCTCAACTATGATGCCACGGCATCTACTTCCTGAGCAGAAACACATTTTTGATACTATCTTGCAGTGCATACAAAGTGAAGAAGAGGGACTTTTTTTCCTCGACGCACCAGGAGGTACGGGCAAAATATTCGTGCTTAATCTTTTGTTGTCACAAATCCGTAAAGATCGCAAAATATCCTTGGTGGTGGGTTCTTCGGGCATCGCTGTAACTTTGCTCTGCGGCGGAAGGACTACACACTCTGTATTTAAATTACCGCTTAATCTTGCAACCGAAGAAAATCCAAATCACAATATCAGCAAGAGCAGTGGTCGTGGTGCTCTTATGCAGCAGTGCAAGTTGATAATCTGGGATGAGTGCATGATGCCGTAGAAGAAGGCAGTAGAAGCGTTAAACCGTGGCCTGCAGGATATAATAGCAACTAGACACTGATGGGCGGAGTGGTAGTTTTGCTCGCGGGTGATTTCAGACAGACCCTACCTGTTGTTGAGAGGGGTACTCCAGCAGAGGAAATGAATGCGTGTCTCAAGGCATCATCACTGTGGGCTAGAGTTGAAAAACTTCATCTTATGTGCAATATGAGGGTCCAGCTTTATAACGACCAAGAATCTGGAGCATATTCCAGTAAACTGCTGCAAATTGGCGAGGGTCGCTTACAAACCAATGAAGAGGACAAAATTAATTTTACGACGGAATTTTGCAACCCAGTAACATCGGAGGAGCAGCTCATTTCTAAAGTGTTCCCAAATTTACAAACCAACATGTCTAACGAAGAGTGGTTGTATGAGAGAGCAGTATTGTCACCAAAGAATGGCTTTGTAAATAAAATTAACAAAAAAATATTAGACGGTGTAGTCGGTGAAACAAAGTTGTATACGTTGATAGATACCGTAATGGCAAGTGATGATAAAACAACCTATCCCGTAGAGTTTTTAAACTCATTGGAATTATCAGGGGTGCCGTCCTATTGTCTCTAATTGAAGATAGACGTCCCCGTTTTGCTGATGCGTAAGCTTGATGGACCCAGGTTGTGCAATGGTACCAGACTACGCATCATTGAGCTAAGGAGAAACGTCATAAAGGCTTCTATAATCACAGGAGGATCTAAAGGAGATTAAGTTTTGATTCCACGGATTCCTATTATTCCCAACAATATGCCTTTTCAATTTAAACGGTTACAGTTTCCACTGAAGATAGATTTGTATATGACTATCAACAAATCACAGGGCCAGACTTTAAAAGTATCAGGAATCCACTTAAGCACTCCGTGTTTCTCACACGGTCAACTTTATGTCACCTGTTCAAGAGTACCGAGTGCCCGAAACTTACATGAACTTGCCGAAAACAACAAATCGTACAATGTCGTCTACAGAAATATTTTGTAGTAATATATAAGTGAAAATGTAAATCTTACTTATATTATAAATGTAAAAGTTTGTTTGTTATGATTATAATTTGATTGAAATTATGTTATTTAAGAATTTGTGGTTTAATATTTTGTAATATAAAGTAAATAGTAATTTGTGTTAAGTAGTTTCATACTAATAAATATGATGTAGTTTTAGCTATGTATATCGCAAAAATCATTATTTCATTTATTTATTTATCTTACTAATTAAGAACGTAAATATTTAAAAATATTTAATTAATAATTGATAACTTTAATAAAATTTATTTCTTTTACTACGTAATATTTAAAAGTTAAAATTAAAATACGGCAAAATTATTTACAACTAGAACTGAGAAAAACGCATTGATATTTGAAAAAATAATGTTTGACTTATGACCAAAACAGTTTAGTTAAGAATTAAAAGATTTTATCAATTATTGCGGGTGAAGCCGCAACGGGTAAAACCTAGTATAGGAATAACAATCTTGAGTTTTTGTTATTTAAAATCATCTTAGGAATGTATTTATCTTTTTCGATTAGTACCTGTACAGCCTAAGTTTAAGATATCTTATCAAGACATTTGGTCGTAGTCTTAAAAAATCAACAAGCTGTGTATTTTCGTACCCTCTGATGTTAGGTCTTGTCCGATTGGGAAGAAAGATGTTTGTATCAAGGGTAGGATAGTAAGATAGAAAGTAATATTGAAAAGTCTGGATACTCTGAGAAAGACTTGGGTGGACTTGGGTCGGAAGAGATATGGAATTTAGTTGTTAACTTGAAACTTGTGATGACAAAGCATACAAATTGCTAGGTTTATTAAGACTTCTAATGGATAAGTTGAAAGAATCTATCGCTGCTCAATTCATGACATAATGTGGAGATATATCTTATCATCCGGTATATAATCGAGAAGGCTTGAGGTAATCATGCCTGACAGAGAGAAGATGATCCGTTAGAATTACATATATATTCCTTTAACCATTTGGTCATACAAGATATCTTAAAAGTTTCAGAATGATGGACTCAGTAAAAGTATGACTCTTAACATTAGTGTTTATATTATGGTTATAATAATTGATCCTAACTACCAATCCTGTTGAGGCTCATTACTCAATCGCTTGCACAAGCTTTGTTTTCCCCATGGTGGAAATTCTTAATGAATAATATTTGCCCTGGATGTATCTATCATGATTTAGTATTTGCAACATTTACCAGTAACTCATTATTATGTAATCCACCAAGGTTTGAGTCCTTGTTGGAATGGTTCCAGTAATAGGTACTTAAAACCTTGATGATGCGCTTTTGTTTTCATTGGGTTTATATCTTATCAGTTTCATCCTGATGTAAACAATCCAGGTAGAATAAATGGTTCCTCTATGCTTCCAGTCAAAGAATGGTCATACAATGGTTCCAATAATTAATACTTGAACTCGTGATTATAGTCTCTTTTTACAGTGTTGATATCAAATAAGTTTAATCATAATACAAACAACTAAGTATTAGCTTGCACTTTGTATGGTATTTTTCTTTAAATATTTAGAAAGGTATTACACGTTCTCATCATGTATAATCGACAGAGATAAGCTCACATTGAATGATTCCACTATGGTTAAGACATTTTATCGTTAGAATCAAAATGATTATACCTGTGGGAGACTTGAGGGAGGTCTCTATATTAGAGTTAAAGCATGTTTTAAAGTTAAGATCAATTTTTACATTTGTATAAGTAAGAATTATGAAGCGGAAGATCGATCAAAGGTCACGTAAGTATCATTTAGTGGTGTGAACAACGATTAAATTATGCCTAAGTATAATGCAAGGCTCAGATGAATGGTGAAATTATTTTCAAAAATGAAGTATGGCTTTGACCAATCAGTATTTATAATAAGGGCATCATGCCCACCTGGGTTAAGGTAAGGAGTGGAGGGAATTGTCAGAGGGAGGGTGTGAAGATTTAGGGAAGAAGGTACGGCTTGGGGGGTTCTACACTTAACTTGTATATCATGAAGTATGCAAGTTTAAACTTAATTATATCACTAATAGTCTTCCTCGAAGATGTAGGAGGTATATCGATTCTGCACCATCTTTAAGGAGGAGAGTATTTATTGTTGATGGGGAGTAAGAGTGACCTCCAATAAACATTCGTAACAGCCGCAGTGTAGAGGATTTTATCATTTTAGGTGAATCATTGACATGCAACAAGATATATGTAAAGACTCTGATTGTAGTCGGATCGTACCCTTACCCATTAGCCTGAAACCTATCAACATTAATAATGGTAGGATTTTTGTACCTAAATTCATAAAAAAAATCATAAAAAGTTGAAGCCACTACCAATCGAGTAAAGGATGTTTTCAATAGCAAACTGATCAAGATACGTAACGTTGTTGGTATGAATCCTAGAACTTTTTAGAGGTAAATCTCTCTAAGATATGAAGTCAAGTCCATTTAGAACTAATACATGAGGATTTAGGAAGTTGATAAAAGATTCGAAGGCTCCTCCTCTAAGATAGATTGTTAAAGACATTAGTATGTGTACGGGTGATATAATAGTATTAGTATTCGTAATGAATAAAGAGAACAGCTATGGATTTGACGTTATGCGCTTGGAATATCTATGAAAGCTATGACCAATGAATGACGATCACTGTTTTCTAAGTACACTGTAAGATTTTTAATCGAATAACGTTTAAATATGATGAAACGAATACAATTAACTACGTTTTGTGACTCTGATAAGTGTAGGAGGATTAAATGTTTAGCAATCACGATGCTGATACAAGTTGGCAAGAGAGTATATCAGAGAGGAGGTGCATAGTTTCAAAGATTGTCTAAAGTCTGGTTGATCGCACATACCTCTTAAACATTTGTGCTGTGTAGGTGGGTCGGCAGTAGAGTGTGAGGCCAGCAAACAAATATGAACCTGTCCCAAGGTGTGGGGTGAGTCATTTCTGCGTCAGCAGTAGCTTCCTGGTGGGAAGAAGGGAGAGGAAGGTTTCATCTCCTAGACCCTATATAATAAGGATGAGAAGTGTAACGTCTAATAACGATACGTCTTTTAGAGTTTTAGAGGTTATGAGTCCGGGGATGAGGTACTGACAAGACATATATCAGGGTGACATGGCTGGGGAGGATCCCATTACTAAACAGATGTTGCTGTAGCTGAGAACTCTTTTATATCAGGATACAAACCTATGCTGTTATAAATGTTCGACGTTCCCTTATGTGTATATTTTATGTTTATAGTATTTGTGTAGCACCCCCTTACTCAGTTCTTTACCTCGTAGTAATAGGTCACTAACAAAAATACAATGATAAGAGGGAGTCATCTAACATAACAATATTGAAGATAAAATAGAATAAGCAAGAGTTAAATGTAAAGAGTAATTTAATTCATTCAAAAAATAACAAACAGTAATTTTAGTGACCTTAATCTCTTCAATTATCTAGTATAACAAAGAAAAACATAGTTGAATACATTAATGCTAAAGAAGATTAACGCAATTAGACCAAGTTAGCATTATATCAATAAAGCTATTAATAAACAGTAAATCAATATCTATATCCAAGAAAAATAAAAAAAGCTTGAAGAGCCTTTCTAAATTGTTACAAAGGCGTCTGATTATCTACAGATATTACGAAAACATTAACCTTTCCAAAGTAAAGTAAATTTTACATACTTTTACTTTACATATCTCGACATAAAATATTAAATTTTACACAAAACGAAAATACCTTCAAGTACTACAATACATATTTTAAACTACAAACATTACATTAAAATATACACGAGAGTTTAACATCTCAAACCTAATGCAAACTCACGCGGGACTACTTGAATTGGCATCGTTCAACTACAAAACAAAGTCTAACAATGATATTAAGTTAATGAACATTAGAAGATTGCCAATTTTTCGTTACACAAGATATTGAATTGTAAATAATTGAATTTAAATGTACAACAACAAAAGCTAGAATAATATGGAAAGTCCAGATAATTAATGTGCCGAGCTAACGCCAGTTATCTCGCACGAAAATACGGCTTCAAACCTTTTCTCATATAGATACTTCTAATCATATTTGCTAACCCTAAACGAGCCTCTATTAATTCTCTCTTGTGTGCCAATTTCCCCTTCCTCGCAAGAGGGGAGTATTCCAACGCTCTATTACTTTCTTTCCCCTTCCTCCCTCGTTGTTCGCAGCGCATGCGCGCTGCTCTCTATACGACTCCGTCTCTTCTTCTTCCCCCTCTGTTTTAGTACGTGAGTTCCCTTGTGGGAGAGTTAGAATATAGTTCATGTTTGGCGTCAGGAAGGGTAGTCTGCTGGCAGCTCAGGGGAGAGACACCTTGGCTTAGGTCAGGTGTTCAACAGTTTTAATATGCGGGCTAAGTACTTCAGGAATATAGTTGGTTCTCGCTGCCTTGTATAGCGACCATGGCACCGTTAGGTCGGCTACTATTGGCCCTTCGAAGATAGCCCCCGCCGCACTATATTTAATAATTATCTAAACACTACAGGCCTGTGTCATGACGTTTCTGCTCTGACTTACTCTAGTTGGTACTGGGCCGTTTCTACTCCGGCTCTATGCTGACGCTGGCTCTCTACAAAAGCGCTGATACAGCGCTGACTTACTCTAGTTGGTACAGTGCCGCACTCAACTCCAGTGTCAAGCTGACGACCTACAGTTGATCCTGGGCCGTGTCGACTCCTGTACTATGCTGACGCTAGCTCTCTGTCAGAGTGCTGACACAGCGCTGACTTACTCTAGTTGGTACGGTGCCGCTTTCGACTCCAGTCTCGAGCTGACGCCCTACAGTTAGTACTGGGCTATCGTGACGTTAGCTCTCTGCAAGTGCGCTGGTACAGTGTTTACGTTCACCGATTGGTAGCGGTAACTTCACCCCATCTGTAACTGTGACGCCACCAGGTAATCTGGGTAACCATGCCAGAGCTCCCGCTCTAATCGGAAGCAGGCTCGTGGCGGGTGCGTTCGCCGGCAGGTACAAGCGGCGGATGGACTCTGTATAGTTCGTTTTGTCGTAGACTGTAAAAATGCTGCGCGCAGTTGATCACTGTAGTTAGAGCGTGCAACATAGCATAATGTGGTTGCGTATTGAGGGCATGAATAATGGTAATAATAGAGTGACTGGCTAGACACCCAGGCAAGCTACTCAAGGTCATTTGTTGATAATGTTGTATCGGAGCATTGTGACTACTGTCGCTCCATTTGAGCTTAGAGTCAGGATCTATTGTGGTGTTTTTAGGTATTAAACCTAGAGGTTAACTCATGATAGTGATAGTTAGCAGGCGATGAAGGCCAGTACGTTGACAGTGTTAGACAGCTGGCTGACTGATATATTGTAAGTGGCCCCTAAGGTCCAACATATGTGTTACTCCACATTACCCTTATGCTAGCCTTTTTGTACTTTTACATATGCATTGTTTACTTATCCTTTGCGATAGAACGGGTAGCCAGAGTTATCCTTGTCGGGGTATTAGCTTCAGTCAGCGACCCTAAGTTAGGTCATGGTCAGTGTGTGGAGCTGGTTGCTAGGCCTCTATGGCGCCAGTCTACAAGGATACCATGATTTTTAAACCTACTACTGTTCGTCATATTTTCATGTATATTGTGGTTGTTAATATTATTATTCTTATATGTTTTAGGATGGGTCATTCCCTGTGTATTTAATGTGTTGCCAGGCCGCTATGCAGCCTGCTTAGAAGCGAACCACTATCTTATAACCTACTGTTGCTTGTATATGAAATTCTACCTGTCATTTGTAAATAAATCCTGTTCTGTTCAATCTATTTTTTGTGTTAACTTGCACCCCACCCCTCTACTTCTAGAATGTAGGGTGCATTAAGATACATAATTTTAGAATATTTCCATTAACATTACGTTAATTTAGACCAACTAACATTAAGAAATTTACTAACATCTTTAAGAAACAAGCCCTTAGTGGTGACATGAAATTGAAGTTACATTTAGTTAGAAAATCGCAATTAAATAATGCCAAAATCTAATAAACAAATATCAGCCTATCTCGGCTATAACAAAAATAAATTAAATAATTAGAGTTCCATGATTCAAATAAAACATATTAACAGAGTATTTTAACTTTCCTTTACAGTGTCCAGAATTTTAGAAGTCGTCTCCTGACGATATAAAATAATCTCCACAGTCCATCCATCATGGCGTCGATTTCAAAAGTACAATATTTAATAAATCTAACAGAGGTCCATCCTCGCCGGTGCCGGTTTCAATAGTCTAACATTTAATAAATATAATGGAGGTCCATCCTCACTGGTGCCGATTTCAATAGTCGTTTAATATCTTCCCAACATCCATATTATATAGTGAGCTAACTGTGTAGGAATGTTGGTAGGAATAGCCGGGTGACGTTGCAGCGTGGAGGGGCATGCCTCCTCTGACACGTACGCCAACTTGCTTGTAGGTCGCTGATTGGTCATCCCGCTTCGTGTAGACGCTTCTCAGGTTTGTTGACAAAACATCTTTTTGACTGATTGGCTGCTGACGTCAGAGAACAGGTTTCGCCAGGTGTGCAGGAAAAACGCCCATCCGATACATCTAAGACAGCTAGGCTGGAACAATGAGTGTTGATAGTGAACTATATTGAAAGGTAGTGTTTATATATTGCTTGAAGTGACATGGAACTACAATAGTGAAGAATACTATTGTGGGTGATTTTAATTAATGTCGACGTTTCTTGGAGTGGCGGTAGTGTAGGTATAAGCGCCCATAAGAAAAAAGCTATGACGTCATTTCCGTCATGAAACATGAATTTCCTCTTTACTGGTTTGGCTGTTGTGATTAGGTTTGGTAGTATAGCTGTATGTTAGGCTATCCGCCATATTGGGTAGGTGAATTTCACCGACATTTTCCCTTTGAAGTTTTTTAAATATGCTTGAAGTCAATTTTAAGTATTTTCGAAGTCTTTTCGAAATTTGTTTGGTGTATGTTGAAGTCTATTTGAAGTTCATTGAAGTTTGTTGGAGTCTATTGAGCTCTATCAAGACTGGTTGAGTAAATGTTGTTTAAATATAATTTATGGTATAATAAATAAACTATTATATTTATGTTTCATAGCTATTATATGTGTAGGATAATTAAATGTAGAGCCTTAGAGAAGAAAGTAGAGGATGTCAAGAGGGTTGAATTTTCAGAGAGAGGAATACATTTTTCAAAGTAAGCTAGGGCCTATCTGGATGTATATCCCTTTATGTTGAGGTGAGATGTCGATGAGGAGGTGAAAAGAAGAGTTTCATTACTATTTGTAGTGAAATTAGCGTCATGGGTTTTGGTGTTGAGCTAGTTTGTAAAGGTGGTAGGTTCTACATTTTTATTTTTTAGGAATGGACTGTACTGCACTAAATATTTGGAAATTTTTGAGGAATGCTATTTCCTACCGTCATATGGAGCTTTACCCTTTGGGTTTGAAAACACCTTAGGCTTAATGACAACATGAGTGATGGAGGATGTTTAAGTTGTTGAATCAAAGCTAATTAAGGATTTCCAACTGTTCTCTATCAATTTTACCGCTTGTGTTAAAAAAAATCCAAGATTTCTTCGAAATAGGCCTTCCTCGAAATAGGCCTTCCTCAAATCTAATGGCGCATGGTGATTGTGTCTAATCAGTGGCGTCGCGTCAGGGCAAACAAGGCAAGCCTTTGTTCGAAGATATGCAATTATTTTATTTAATATTTGAAAAAAAATTCTGCTGGTAATCATTTAAATGTAATTCAAGCATTAGTGGGTTTGAAAAAAAAAATCCCAGACATGGCTGTGACCGTAACATGCATGCAAGACGTGCACTAGTCCATTTAATGGTGGTTGAAAGTCAGTATTTGTCCAACTTTCATCCCATTCATTGCTCTAGCTAGTGTAGTTCTTATTTGTGACGTCATAGGTTCCACACGGGAGAGAAGGGGTAGAGCTGTAGATGTCAGGTAAAAATGCAAGCAGCCAAGCTACAACTTCTCTTGCCCAAGAGATGACGACTTGAACCGAAATAACTACCCTTCTCTTCCCCTTTCAAAACATAGTGGGATAGTATGGCATGAAAGAGGAAATTAATATTGCCAAGGTAGTGACCCCATTCATACACATCTTTAAGCCTTGCACACACGACACAATCTATTGTACAAAAAGTTGTACAAGAATTGCATCCTGAAAATGGCATCGTGCGAACATCAAAACTTGTAAAAGATCTTGTTTGAACAACTTATTGTACATAATTTCAGGAAATAGAACGCGTCTTATATCAGTCATTTTTTTGTACAACTTTTGAGTTGTAAACACGAAAACTTAATCTGCTAGACATTTACATTAAAAAAAAAAGAGATTGTAAGAAAAACAGCTAAATGCTTGAAAACATAAAATAGTTATAATTGAAGGAGTTTAAACCCCAAAATTAATATAAAGGTTTTCAACTGTTTTAAAAGAATATTAAATGATTGAAAAAAAAATATCTTCATAATATTTAGGAATGATTAAGAAATTATTTACATTAAATACAATTTTATTTTCCAAATCATTCAATCATTAATTTTCCATAAAAAGTGCAAAAACGCCATGTGTTTTTTTCTTCAAATATGCTATGCAATCACAAATGCCGTGTGAGCAGTCACTAGCTAAAATTTGTATGCTATCCATTTGACCAAGATATTGTACAATTTCTTGCACAACTTGTTGTACAATAAGTGTTTCTTGTGTACCGGGCCTTAGAGTTTCGTGAAGTTTATTGTATCAGGTGCTTTTGTTTTAATGTGTGTATCAGTGAAAGCTAACAAACGAAATTTATAAGTATATGTCTATAATAAGTAATAACACAATAATGTAGATAACAGAAGGACGTCAAAAGCCACAACTACCATAAAAAAAACTCCAAATAGCTTAGTGAAATATAAGCAAATTTAAAAAATCTACGACACCTGCTTTTAAGCTTGGAGGCACCCCTTCCAAGCTTACCTAAAAATTTTTGTCACGAGACGCTACTGAGTCTAATGTATTACCCACACTCCTCAGAAGAGAGAAAGAGACAAGGTGTGAGCCCCTAATGATGACGAGTTCTGACATGTCCAGAAAAGAGGGTTGACAGATAGAGTGAAGAGGGTTAACAGCAGAGGAGAAGACTGGTTGTAGTGAGGAGGAGGGTGTGGAATTAGGGGGTGAAGGAGGGACAGCTGGGAGATGTCTGGTTATAGCAAGGAGGTGAAAGGAGGCGTGCAGGATGATGAGGGGTAACAACTAGGGGTGAGGGGACATGGAAGGGGCCAATATGCAACCCACCATGCATGGAACATAATATATTCTATGTGTCCTGGTATCACCTTGTCACTTTGTCAAATATTGGCTCTTACGAGGAAATGCTGGTGAACTTAAGGTTTTCTAATTGTGCTGGTATGCTTATTCTATAAATACTACTGCGCTCCGATACTAATGTCTTCTATCTATTTCAACGGAAACTATAACAGATACGGGAACACAATAAAGTTGTTGGATAGAGCAAGCTTTCAGCTACAAAACACTATTTTCCACATAGTCACCACCTTTTGTCTATGCATTTTCATCTGCGATGAACAAGAGTCTGGATACCACGCTCGAAAGAATCTGCACCAGCGGAAGCGACCCACTTTTCACAGCTGCGATGACGGCGTCGCTATTAGGTAAATGTTACCTAAGTAGTACATATTTGATCAGCTCAAACAGATGGAAGTTAAAAGGCAACACATTCCGAATATACGGTTAGTGAGTGATCCATGGTCTTCAAATTTGTACGGGTCCTTGCATTATCGTGTTTCAAGCAAAAGGTTGTCTTCTTCTCTGGCCTGACTCTGAAAGTTCGGACTTTCAGCTTAGTTTGCGTCATGATGTAGCAGTCAGAGTTGATGAATTATCTGGGTTCCAGAAAATTCAGGAGGATCACTCCTTTCCTACACAAAAAGACAGCGCACATCACTTTACTCGCCAATGGCTGCATCTTGAACTTTTTCTTTGATGGGGAACTTGCATTTCACCACAACCACATTTCATCACCGATAATGATGCGGTCCAGGAAACCATCACCTTCAGCCTTGTTGTGGCTCATCAGGTCTTGACAGTCTTTCATTCAGTGATCTTTCTGTTCCTGTTTGAACACCCGCGGGAACCACCTGGCACAAACTTTGCAATATTCCAACGTTGCCAAAATTGTTTCCAATTCATTGAAATCTACATTCAGCTCCGAACACAGTTCCCTGGTCGTGATTACCAGATTCACCTGGTTGAACTGTTCGAGACGCTCTTCATTTCGTGAGCGGACAGCTGTGCAGGGTCTTCCAAAACGTGGCTTGTCTCTAACATCGCTGTCGCCACCGCTGGAACGCGCCACCCATCGTCTCACTGTGTTCACATCCACTGTTTGATCTCTGTAAGCGATCAGCAAGAGTCGATGAATCTCAATGGGTGAGATTTCTTCCACATTGTCACATGACACACTTCTGCTTCGTTCACACTTCCATGTCAGACGACATTTTGACAAACTGTCCCCTTGTTGCTATCAATCACACGGCAACAAAACTTACGTGATATTGGCGGGAAGATTCAACCTCTAATTTTATACCACCTACATCCTCCTTACCAATTTAAAAAATAGATTTTATCCAAACAATTTTGTTAATATTTAAACAAAAATAATCATCTCACCCAAATAAAGTAATAAAATTTTATAGATTTGAAATCCACTGATCATTTAAACAAAAATTTGTACCTTGCACCCTATAGTTTAGATTAAAGGAATGAAATTCTCAATATAAATAAAAGTACTTCACATAAACTACCATGTTTAATGTAGAGTAATATTTTAGTAGTACACGTAAATCTCAAATGTTAAATTGATCAAATGAAAATAATTGTACGGGTTTTCTCATAGATAGTTTTTATTCTATTGAGGTAGCATTGTGACGTCCCCCAATCAGATAAGTCATATTTTTAATACAGCAGAAATGGCAAAATATATTTTCTACGAATTTAATGAATTTGGACGAATAAAATAAATATAATTATAATAAATAATAAATATAAAATAAATATATAATATAATATAATATAATATAATAATAAATATAAATATAATTTCTCCGTCAATGCGCATTGCTCTACGCAATTAATAATTTTCATCACAGTCGGCCTACAATTGATTGTTTAGATATCCAAAATATTTCCAAAAAATAGTCTTAGTTATTGTTTTAATGTTTATAATGTTGTTATAGTATGGGATTTAACGAGTTGCGCCTAGTGTAATACCTCAAGGTGAGCTACATTGCAGGATAAACAGAGAGTAAATACATACAGACAACTGCATAGAGCAAAATTATTTGATGTTTCTTATATCAATATAAAATTCTAACGAATCAAAATGTTAAAGACCTGTTCAGTAGATCTGTTATCTCTTTTATAAATTACTAACAGTTTTACCAATTCTTCGCACAGGTAAGTCGCATAAAGCTATCTCAATTTAGGACGTTCAATATCCAGCTGCCATCATTTTGATATATTCTCCGTGTATAATCCTGAGCTAGCTCTGGCAATCAAAAACAAATTTTGGAAATTAATACATTTCAAAAAATACTAGAAAGTAAATATTATTTAGTTTCCAACTGAGTGCACAAAAGAACGCAATTCATTGACAACGCAATATTTACCTAAGCACGATCAAAATACAAGTGGAATGAAGTGATAGACATTGTTGTAGAAATATTTTGGGGAAATAGAACATCAACTTTCATTAAAGAGATTAAATTAAATAATAGACTTTGAACAGAAACATATTAAATATTGAGAACAATGATTTCCTAAAGAATGTTACTCGAGCTATGTCGCTCTAATTTGTTTATTTTTGTTATTACGTTGCTCCTAAACCGGTACTAATTTATCCTTTGATTTTTATCTATGTAATCTCAATACTAATCGATCCACTTTTAAGATAATCTTAAGTTTTGTTTTTGTTTATTTTTAAACATTTTTCTTTACAACATTTATGAACTTATAAATGTTGAGTGGAAGGAACAAAGTAAAAGACTAATTTACAAGTTTAACAAATCAGTTTGGTAATATTCAAACAATTCAAAAGGAAGTACATATAAATATAGGTAGAAATTATTCAAACCATCCATTGTCTAAACCTGAAGAATAAATACGGTTACTAAAATATAAATAGCTTGACAACGGAATATCAGGTGTGTATTTGCGACTAAACCCAATATACAAAGAAAGATAGTGCATAAAGCTATAGGGAAACATTTAAGTAGTACTGACATACAAAAACTACGTCACGACATAGAGTAAGAGATCTCAAAGCTCAGCAAAGATAACAACATCCCTCAATACTTGTGGTGTCCACCGTAGCTTGCTCTGCTGCAAGGAGGTGACAGAGACACCTCAACCATCGCAGTATTCAGTACGTAGTCTAAGCTGAAGCTAGTAAACATCTTCCAGCAGTTCCTCCAACGAGTGATTACAATAGAATAGATATACGTAAACCAAGGACAGGCCTTTATATACCAGTGAGACTAATAAAATTTGGTAAGGTCACCCGACATTTAGCGCTCGACGACGGTTGTTGGTAACACCCTGAATGATGCCTCTCTCATTTACTCGTCGTCTGGCCTAGGTGTTAGATGTTTGTGTGTTGGTCTTCAAATTCAAGCTGCCTCTATTGCTGGGGAATTTTTGAAGAGAATTGGGCGTCTCCCGCTTGTGATGTCGCAGTGAATATATATTTGCCACACATTATTATAACTTATTAGATCTGGTATTAATAGTTTTAAACCCGTTTGAGGCTTCATTAATTGTAAGTGTTAGAAAGTATCTAACACGTTAAATCTTCTACCTTTACAAAGTTAGAGTTTTCTACCATTTCGAGAAGGTTTTTATTTATTAGTTAAGGTAATTTTTATGCCCACCATTTCCCAGCATTTGAATTATAAATTCCAAACTTTCCAACTTTGATGGCTATATGGGGTGATCCTTTTTCCAGGTTTGGATATTTTAAATTTTCTTTCATACCAAAGAGAATTTATTCTAATTATTTTGGAAATATTTCAGTTTACTCCCCCCCCCTCCCCCTCCCCCTACCCCATTCTTCAGTTCTCACTCCCCCAATTTGAAATTTTAAGGCTTATTTGGCTATTTTATGTAGTTATTTTACGTGCTTACCAAATTTAAATTCAACTATATCTAAAAAAAAAAAAATTGTTCTATATTAGTTGTATACATTTTAAGCACTTTCATTTCCCGGTCTTACAATTTGAAATTCCATATTTTCAAATGTAATTCAGCTATCCGGGAAGGTATATTAACATACATGCCAGTTTTGAATTATTTTAACTCCCTCAAAATGTGTTTTATATTAGTTTGGAAATTTAACAGGAATGACCCTCCCCATTTTCCATTCCTACACATTGCAATTTAAGAATTCAGATCTTTATACAGTTTGTAGTAGTCCTTATACCCGTATGACTTACTGTGAGATGTAGTTTATTCTTTCAGTTTTGAAAACTAACACTGGTTGACATTCCCTTCCTTCTTTTCTATAACTCCCACTTAGAAATTTCAAATTTTAAAACTTATTTAGATAGCTGAAGTTGTACTTTTTTTTCTACCTGCCAAGTTTGATTTTTCTCTCAGACCTAAAAGTCGTTTATACCTCTTTCCCCCCTTATTTCCTGAAGTCCCATTTTAAACTTTTAAAATCTACATACTTCTATAGTTATTCGGAGTAGTATCTTTACTGACCTGCAGGATTTCAGTTTCTACCCCAATGAGAAGTAGTTGTTTCAAATTTTAATATTTATTTGGTAGTTTGGTTATCTTGAGGGCTACATTTACCTGCTTGGCAAATTTAAATTTTCTATCACAGCTAAAAAGTTGTATTTTAAATTTTATACCCCATATTCCTCTATTCCCTGGGGTCCCATTTAAAATTTAAAATGTTCAAACTCTTAAAGTCATTTGGCTTAATACATTTACTTTTTCTCTGAATTACAGTTTTCTACTAAACTGGGAATTAGTTGTTTCTATTATTATGGAAAATGTAAGCTCCCCACCCCATTTTTCTAAATATTATTTAGAAATTTCAATTTCTAGATCGTAATTTGGCTATTGGTTTTCTGAAGTTGTCCTTCTACCTTATTGCAAAATTAAAATTTTACACTATACGTAAAAGTTATTTTTATGTTTATTGCCCCCCTGACCCTATTTCCTGGGATACCACTTATAAATTAATATATGTGCAAACTTTTATAATTATTTAAATTGGTCCCTTTAGAGGCCTGACAAATTTCAATTTTAAACTTCTCTGATAAGTAGTTCTTCACACTAGTTTGGGAAGTTTTGAATCTTCATTCTCTTTTTCCGCACACAAATTAGGACCCATCGTGTGATTTCCGCACACAAACTAATGGTGCCGACTCTAGGAGGCCCGAGTGTTTTGCCCCTCCCCTCCCTCCTCCACAATAATTGTCATGGGGGGGCTTGCCCCCCTAAAAGTTGAAATGTTAAATCGTTAGATATAGTTTTTGGCTTTGCATACTTAATTTATATCTACTACAGTATGAAACCATCATTTTACTTAAGAGAACCTACTAAAAATATACAAGTGATGAAAACTACTACAAACTACTAAAAATATACAAGTGATAAAAATAAATCCATGTGATGCTTGACAGGGTGTAAGTACTATTGGCTGCTTATGGTAGGAAGGGGTTTTTAGGGTGGTATTCTTGGTGCTCCACAGGTTAGGTTACTACTTACTAAGATTAAATTTTAATGCAGTTTTATTCCAATATGTGAAATAAACATTATGTTCCTTGTGATTGTAAAAATTTAAATCTAATTGAACACTTAGTTTCTGAGAATTTCTTCAAAGCATTTTTCCTAGAAACCTCTTCCTACCGTGAACAATCTTTGTTTAGCAATGTAGTAGTCTATAAACCAGAGTGGCAAGTATATTTGTACACGCTCCTCAATTACTTGTACCTAGAGCCTTTGTAAGCTCGAGTAACTAGCTGATGTACAAATCATTTAAATATGAAAAGCAATAGTAATCACTAGAGCAGTCTACTTCGACAAACTCAATTATATCAGGCCCAACAACTTAATAAAAGTGATATTATATATTTTAGCTTGGTAATTTCAGGAGAAAGGTAGCTTAAGACAATCAGTTAAAGTGATAAACAACATACGTTTAATAAAGATCAAAAAGGTTTGTTTATTTTCAGAACAAAATCAATAAAATAAATATAAACCATGCAAACTAATATAACTGCGAAAAATACGCAATAGTTGTTAAAAAGGTTAAACTTATTCAAAATATTAAGCGTCAGCCTTCAAAAGCTTCATTACAATAAATCATTAACAAGTGCAATACAGGCCAATATTTACAATAACAAAGTAATTAAATTCCTCCAAGTCCAAATCTAGGAGAACTCTGTTCCTAGCTGCACGCTCTTTCTCAATAATAAAGAGTTACTTCATCTACCGTATGGTTAATCCCGTTATGCGGTCAATAATTTCAATAAAAATATGTATATGCCGAAAATTTGAATGACAACGTACATTATTCGGGAGTACATCCCTAAGACTAGACAAACATTAAAGAGTCCATATCACTGCAAGCACTGGCTTATATGCAAATTAAATTCTGCAGAGAAATATGGTGGGGAGAAAGCAGATGGGGCCAGTCTATCTATGCGGTCATCATCAACAAGTCACAAAACTGCTATCTCACTGACGCGCACTGCATCATTAGTTTATGGATCGTGGTAGAGGGAAACGGTTGGTAGGAACAATCACTCTACTCCCCTTAGTTCTTGCACACGCGCATAGTCCAGAGCTATCATTGAGCTCTCGAGCAGGGGGGCGGGGGCGATTACATGGTTATTGTAAAAAGTACAATAACTCAAAATTATAGTAGCTTTATGAATTAAAAAAAGTATGCTAATGTGAAAACCATATTAATTATATTTATTTATTTATTTAGCACCATGTCCTACTACCCATTCGGGTTATACACTTACGTACTAATTACTTTAGGGGTTTAGGAATTTGGAAGGTTGAATTTATAGAAAGTGAATCCATATTTGCGAGGGAGAGTGGAAAAACATTTAGGAAAAAACCTCTCCAGTTCATGTGAGTGAGATTCGAAACTCAATCTCCCCGTCGTCGGCAGTCTAGCTCAAAGGAAAATAACGCGCTAGCTAACTACGCCACCGAGGTGGGTCAAGCCATATTAATGAATTTTCCGCTAATCCTTGAGGGGGATGATACACTTTGATCAAGATTTTAAGTTTTTTTTAGTGCGACTTTTGTTATAAATTTAATTTTTAAAACTCAACTTTAGAGGATCCTCTATAATCGTTTAATAAGATCCCGCAGTGACAAATTTTATTCTGGGAAACATGTTCTTAAGAAAAGACGAGTTCAAATTATATCAAATATATTTGTTTTTCATATTTATTATTAATATGTTTGTGTAATAAAATGTATGTTATTGTAGAATGTTAGATGACAGTATTATGTTAGCTTATAGTTTTTAAATACAATTAAACAAACTTTACAATATAGATAAAGAGTATTTCTCCCTCATGACGTGAAAATTTAATATTTTTGGCATAAAATTGAAACCATTTTTTCCAACCCCCACTCTCCAATAATTTACATAAGTCAGCGCCTATGGTCATGTTCATATTCTGTGACCCCAACAGCCCCCATACATTCATTTTCATCGAGATTAGGCCACTGAGAAAACTCAAGTATAACATAACAGATATGGGTTTTTAGTTTTGTTTTGAATGCAGACTTAATGCCAGTAGTTTTGGTTTACAAACGCGAGTTTTGTTGTGATTCAATTTCACATAATTGTGCTATTACATGCCAAAGAATGTGTGTTCAACAGAATCTGAATTATGTAACAAAATCTAAGGCTCCGTGAATCTTGTGCGTAAGTCCAGTTACAAAGCCTGTCTGTAATGGAGTGGCCGTGAACTGACTTCGCCTGACGCTTCGCACACCCCAGTTCGGAATGGGATATTTACAGGCTTCTCAGTCGACGACGTATCTTTTAATAAAGCCTTGTTTACATTGGTCGAGTGAAACGAGCGGGTAAGTTGGACCCAGTACTCGCCCAGGTCCGTGCTTGCCACAGTTGGAAGACACCGTTCACACGCAACTTTAAAAAAGTGTGACAGTAGTCTTGCGAGCTCAGTTGATGTCAGTGAAATGGCCATCAAACTTCGTCGATGTGCAGTGAAAAGGTGTTTAAAATGGTTTTAGATATGTTGTTGAACGAATTAAGAGCAGTTTTAGAAGAAGTAATGAATAGGGAGAAATGACTGTGGGTAAGAGATTGAATCCAGAGAAGAGACACTCATAGGGCATCTGCATTCCTTTTGAGGGAGGATGTTAATGAGTTAATGAGTACATGTCGTTTTTGAGAATGACTCTAGAAAACTTTGACATTATTTTGGACTTAATTACACCCAGACTTAAGCGAAGGGACATTCAAATGAGGAATTCTATCTAGCCAAAAAGGAAGCTGAAAGTGACTGTTTCCTTGAAACCAGAAACAGTTACAGGTATCTTCAACATATGTTCAGAGTCTCAAAGCCAGTGATATCCAGTTTCATCCCTGAAGTGTGTGAAGCCATCTTCAAAAGTCTCAAAATTTCACAGTTTTTCCTTACGTCCATTTCATCTTCCTGAATCACTTCTAAAAATACAAAAAACCTGCACAAATAAAACACACACGCTGTGTCTGCTTTACTTTAACTACTCGACCGACCATTTAGACATGACGAGCAGAGGGGCCGGGCTTGTGACGACATGAAAAACTTGAGGGTGGGGGGGAGACAAGTGGGTGAGTCGCTGGGTCTCCGACCAAACCACTCGACTCTCCCTTCAACTGGGTCCGGCACTCGACTCGCCCATCCGAATACTCGTCCAAGCGTACACTGGTATAGTAAAAGGCGAGTAGCTACTCAACCGTTTACTCGCCCTTCAAATCGACCAATGTAAACAAGGCTTTAGGATGGAAACAACGCAGTCTGTGCAGGGGTGGTCTTGTTCACTCCCGCTCAGGGCAGCTATATTGTACTTGTACTTTTTGTAGGTATTGGGTGGTTTCCTTTGCATTTCAAGTTTAATTATATAACTAGTAAATATTAAAATTAATTTTAAGAAGTTACTATTTCAAGAGGAAGGGAAATTCCAAATTATCATTGAGTTGATGGAAGATCATTTGAGTGAGCTAATAAAAAGGTGGAATTAAAAAAATATGTGCAAGTGTTCTGTGGTGATTTCATATCAAGCCAAGCTCAACATTTTAATGCATATGGTTATAGATTTATTTGATCATTAGGTCTATAAGTAAAACAATAATTGTGAACTATCGTGATTGTTACGATTAAAATTGTGTAAAGCCACTGAACAGTTCTATACTTAAATAAGCTGAACTAGTCCTTTGGGGTAAGCCTATTGTTTTTATAACAGTACAAGCATTACACCCTTCCAACGCATCATGGATTGAATACCATGCCATTTGGAGAAAACAACAGTGCTTTCCTGGCTTTATTTCAATACACATGGGCTTACAACATTAAACAATGGACTATTTCCTCTTACTACTGTTAAAATTGATGACGTCACTGCTGTGATGCGTTAACAAAGTATATTCTCGTACTGGAAACAGATACTTACGTGAAAACCACTACGTGTCTTGGAATACACCCAATCAGTAATCAAGATCATCGTTTCCCAGTCAGTACTGGAAAACATACGTGATTTCGTGTGTAAAACCAGTAAATTTATTTCATTGGGGACATGAGATTTCTTAACCCTTTCTACCACTCTCTGCCCTCTTAGGGAATGTTTAAAACCCCTCAAAAATGACTCGCCCAATTTTACAAAGAAACTCTTATTTTAAATTTCAAAGCTTTATGTCCTCTGGTTCAAAAGATACATCGGTGAATTTTGAAAACCTTAAGTTCCCACCCGCCTCGGTGGCGTAGTTGGCTAACGCGCTAGTCGTGTTGAGCTCGACTGCTGGGGACGGGGAGATCGAGGTTCGAATCTCGGTCGGGTGAACTGGGGGTGGTTTGTCTTGATGGTTTTCCACTCTCCCTCCACGCAAATGTGGGTTCACTTCCTCTAATTCTACCTTTCCAATTCCTAATCCATTAGCGTAGTTAGTACTTAAAGCGTATAACCCGAACGGGTAGTGATACGCGGTGCTAATATTATTATTATTATTATTTTAAGCTCCCCCTTTTCAGCCCTTAAAGGTTTAATCTTGTAAAACCCTGTCTTTGCTATTGCTTAGGGCCTAAAATAAACCTTACCACAAAATTTCAAGTTTCCAGGCCCAGGGATTGGGGAAATAGGAGCATTAGTGATTGAGTCAGCCTGTGAGTGGGTTTTGCATTTATTATTATTATTATTATTATTATTATTATTATTATTATTATTAGCACCACGTCTTACTACCCGTTCGGGTTATACGCACTTACGTTAATGTGTAATGGTAGGGTGATTGTGAGTTGAAATGGAGGACCTACAGTTTAACGTGGAATCCGAACCATGGGGGAGGCCTGTCATTCCACACATTCACAGGTTAATTTATGTATAGACTATAGATAAATTTGTATACAATTAGAGAAACTAAATTTGATGAATTGGACTCAATTCATTTAAGGATATAGTCAAGAATGCACAGTATTGTTCTACTCAGTTTTGAATTCGGAGCCACATAAAACATCAAGGTCCATCTAAATCTCGAGGGGAAACAATTTTACTAACGCAATAGTTTTTCTATATAAAAAACTTATGTGAGAAGGCAAACAGTCTTCAAAACAAATGAAAGGCAAGTAGATAATTTCGGGTAAAATATTTTGTTCACTTTGACTTCACTTGCCCTCAATAATCCTCAATCTTTCTCCCTCTACCAGCTATGCACTAGCCTATCTGGTCGGAGGGCTTTCAGAACAATAAACACCTGACCACCAGTTATAGTTTTGTATAAATACATATAAACGTAATTTCAAATCTCTTCCATGGCAAACCTAATTTTGTTTGCCGGTGATGAAGGAGGCCATGGTTCAATCTCCGATCCATCGCAGTGATGGTGGTTTCTCCTACTGGGTTTTCTACTCTCCCTCCTCGCAAACACTAGTACACACCCGCTTCAGTGGCCGAATGTTCTAAGGCGTCACTCTTGTTTTGGACTGGCATGCTGATGACGGGGTGATCGGGGTTCGAGTCGTAGCTAGGTCTACTGAGGGTGGTTTATCGAAATGGTTTAATATTCTCCTTTCACGCAAATTCGGTTAGAAAGACTCTAAAATGTTTCCTTACTCATCCCTAACCCATTAGAGTAATTATCAGATATGCTTATAGCCTGAAAAGGTAGTAAGACGAGGTAACAATAGTAATAATAAGTATTATTATAACACGGACACATCTCCTGGAAAGTTCTGCCTCCCTGATACCTATCTCGTGAGTGTAGACATGGAGATAGCCCGACTGGGTAATAATAACACGGACACATCTCCTGGAAAGTTCTGCCTCCCTGATCCCTATCTTGTGAGTGTAGACACGCAGGTAGCCTGGCTGGGTAATAATAACACGGGCACATCTCCTGGAAAGTTCTGCCTCCCTGATCCCTATCTCGTGAGTGTAGACATGGAGATAGCCTGGCTGGGTAATAATAACACGGGCACATATCCTGGAAAGTTCTGCCTCCCTGATCCCTATCTCGTGAGTGTAGACATGGAGATAGCCTGGCTGGGTAATAATAACACGGGCACATCTCCTGGAAAGTTCTGCCTCCCTGATCCCTATCTCGTGAGTGTAGACATGGAGATAGCCTGGCTGGGTAATAATAACACGGACACATCTCCTGGAAAGTTCTGCCTCCCTGATCCCTATCTCGTGAGTGTAGACACGCAGGTAGCCTGGCTGGGTAGTAAAAAGTGGTGCACACAATATCTCGCGTGCCGCACTGGAATGTACGTGCTATACACCGTGTGTGCATAAAGATTTAAGCCGCTCCTATGACACGGGCGGAGCTCCAAACATTCATAAGATGTTAATGGCTCGGTTCTGCAATTTTACGATAACAATACGTAAGCGTTTGGAATATACGATATTACAAATGTTTGGTTGACAAAGATTAAAAAAATGTATCTTGTAAATACACCTAGTTTTTTACAACATTTTTGTTGATTTTAATTATGCAATAAATAAGTAGAAAGTGTTTATTGGAGTATAGATAGATTCCCGTTTGGGTTGGGAGTTTAGACTGGACTTATTATTTTCGTCATCCACTTCAGTGGCTGCATGGTCTAAAGAGCTACTATCACAGTAGACTGAACTGTCGATGTTGTGTGAAATGGAGGTTTGAATCTCGGTCGGGTATACTGAAGCTGTTTTTTTCGTAAATAGTTGTCTGCTTATCCCTCACGCGAATACGGCTACACTTTTTATAAATATAACCTCCTTTCTTTCTAAAACTATTAGCGTAATTAGTACATAAGTGTATAAGCTGAATGGGTAGTAATACGTGCTAGTAAAAAAAATCTTCATTTGAAAGAGAAGTGTTGTAAGCCTTATTCAGCTCGGTAACACGTCTAGCTACTGAGCTATGCGTCATGCGTCCCGTGTTCAATTACCACCATGAGCGAAACAAATTGTAGTTTCCCTTTGCACTGTGACGAACTAACTGCTGGGTAAAGGGGTGTTTGTTGTATCTGTTCTAGGGTTGAGTTAATTTATAAGTGACACTGATTTAATTAGTTGGTATAAGCTTATATACAAACCAATCTGTTTCCATAATAATGAAATATGAAATATTGTGCTCAACACGTTCTATTATGTTTAAATATAATTGTTACTTATGGTAAGCATTTTATTATTTATGTTTGCAGATCTCAATAAGTGGTTGTTATGAAATGTGTGC
This sequence comes from Timema monikensis, assembly GCA_902151445.1. NCBI lineage: Eukaryota > Metazoa > Arthropoda > Insecta > Phasmatodea > Timematidae > Timema > Timema monikensis. The sequence continues at coordinate 50,240 of CABFVZ010003581.1, forward strand.
TTGTTGTTGATTTGATTTTATGTGCAATGACAGTTTTAATAAATATATATATATTATTTTAAACATACATGTTTGATTCAAAATTCAGAAAAAATGTTAACAGTTTATTCATTTTAAATAACTCATTAAATGTAAAAATTAATATAATTGTTCCTATTCATATCTTTTACGCTAAGTCCTGGTTCTCGTTCGGTTTATACGCATACATTAATAATGCGAGTGAAGTAGGGATAAGGAAGGTAGATATTTTTTTTAGGAAATATACCCGCACTTAAGAAAAGGGAGAGGGGGAAATTATTTAGGAAAAGACACCTCTAGTACATCCGACCGAAATTCACACCCCAATCTTTACATCAAAGGGTATTCAGACCAAATGGCAGTGACGCGTTAAACTATGTGGCCATCAATGCGGGTTATTAATAATGAGCTACCCGCTTCGGTGGCCACGTGGTCTAAGGCGATAGGCTTACCGTAGCAGTAGAATTGACTGCCGATGACGGAGAGATCAATTTTGAATCTTGGTCGGGTGTGCTGATAGGATTTTTTCCAAAATAGTTTTCCACTCTGCCTTCACGCAAATTTGGGTGCACGTCATCTAGATATATCCTTCATAACCTCTAAAAGTAAAAATATTAGCGTAATTAGTAAATAAGCGTATGAGCTGAACTAATATTAAGACACAGTGCAAAGAAATATATAATAATTTAAACTACCTGGTGTTTCCCGGGAGAAAGGATTTTTGTTTATTAATCGAACGTGGAGGTTACCTTTAAAGTTAATGCCTTTAACCCCTGGGTTTTCCATGACATTCTGCTTCCGACCCGGTGTTTGGTTAACAAAACAAATCTAATCAAATCCTTTAAGTTCCATCTTGGAGATACACACATTCATTCACAGGAACTACTAATTTTTTAAATTTCATACCTTTACCTGTGATAAATATCACGTAATACTAATGACAGTCAAACAAACTCGTCATTTTATTTATATAAGAAGTAGAATTTTAAATAACCAATAACATTTGTATCCATACATTTTAGCTAAAGGATTTGTCCAATAAGTAAGTTTCGCGATTGATATTAATTGTAGAACTATGAAATAAAATGTTTGAAAAATCAACATAAGTAAATTAATTCCCAGGACCAAAATGTGTTTTGAATCAATTAGCTTGTGAGATGTGTGATGCTCTATTGGCAGACCATCACGTGTCAACATACAGTCGTCTTACTCGAGTGTAGAGGTGTGAAGTACAGGGTATTAGAGGTGGCAGGTGTGAAGAACAGGATATTAGAAGTGGCAGGTGTGAAGTACTATTGACAGAGTTGGGTGTCAACAGACAGTCGTCTAACTCAAGTGTAGAGGTGTGAAGTACAGGGTATTAAAGGTGGCAGGTGTGAAGTATATGGTATTAGAGGTGGCAGGTGTGAAGTACAGGGTATTAAAGGTGAGAGGTATGAAGTACAGGCTATTAAAAGTGGCAAGTGTGAAGTAAAGGGTATTAGAGGTGGCAGGTGTGAAGTACAGGGTATTAAAGGTGGCAGGTGTGAAATACAGGGTATTAGAGGTGGCAAGTGTGAAGTACAGGGTATTAGATGTGGCAGGTGTGGAGTACAGGATATTAAAGGTGGCAGGTGTGAAGTAAAGGGTATTAGAGGTGGCAGGTGTGAAGTACAGGGTATTAAAGGTGGCAGGTGTGAAGTACAGGATATTAAAGGTGGCAGGTGTGAAGTACAGGATATTAAATTTGGCAGGTGTGAAGTACAATATATTAAAGGTGGCAGGTGTGAAGTACAGGATATTAAAGGTGGCAGGTGTGAAGTAACAGGGTATTAGATGTGGCAAGTGTGAAGTACAGGGTATTAAAGGTGGCAGGTGTGAAGTACAGGATATTAAAGGTGGCAGGTGTGAAGTACAGGATAGTAAAGTTGGCAGGTGTGAAGTACAGGATATTAAAGGTGGCAGGTGTGAAGTACAGGATATTAAAAGTGGCAGGTGTGAAGTACAGTATATTAAAGGTGGCAGGTGTGAAGTACAGGATATTAAAGGTGGCAGGTGTGAAGTAGAGGATATTAAAGGTGGTAGGTTTGAAGTAACAGGGTATTAAAGGTGGCAGGTGTGAGGTACAGGATATTAAAGGTGGCAGGTGTGAAGTACAGAATATTAGAGGTGGCAGGTGTGAAGTACAGGGTATTAAAGTTGGCAGGTGTGAAGTACCAGGGTATTAAATGTGGCAGGTGTGAGGTACAGGATATTAAAGGTGGCAGGTGTGAAGTACAGGATATTAAAAGTGGCAGGTGTGAAGTACAGGGTATTAGAGGTGGCAGGTGTGAAGTACAGGATATTATAGGTGGCAGGTGTGAAGTACAGGATATTAAAAGTGGCAGGTGTGAAGTACAGGATATTAAAGGTGGCAGGTGTGAAGTACTATTGACAGAGCTGGGTGTCAACAGACAGTCGTCTAACTCAAGTTTAGAGGTGTGAAATACAGGGTATTAAAGGTGGCAGGTGTGAAGTACAGGGTATTAGAGGTGGCAGGTGTGAAGTACCAGGGTATTAGAGGTGGCAGCTGTGAAGTACAGGGTATTAAAGGTGGCAGGTGTGAAGTACAGGATATTAGAGGTGGCAGGTGTGAAGTACAGGGTATTAAAGGTAGCAGGTGTGAAGTACAGGGTATTAAAGTTGGCGGGTGTGAAGTACAGGGTATTTGAGGTGGCAGGTGTGAAGTACAGGATATTAGAAGTGGCAGGTGTGAAGTACAGGGTAATAAAGGTGGCAGGTGTGAAGTACTATTGACAGAGCTGGGTGTCAACAGACAGTCGTCTAACTCAAGTGTAGAGGTGTGAAATACAGGGTATTAAAGGTGGCAGGTGTTAAGTACAGGGTATTAGAGGTGGCAGGTGTGAATTACAGGGTATTAGAGGTGGCAGGTGTGAAAGTACAGGGTATTAAAGGTGGCAGGTGTGAAGTACAGTGTATTAGAGGTGGCAGGTGTGAATTACAGGGTATTAGGGGTGGCAGGTGTGAAGTACAGGCTATTAAAAGTGGCAAGTGTGAAGTAAAGGGTATTAGAGGTGGCAGGTGTGAAGTACAGGGTATTAAAGGTGGCAGGATGTGAAATACAGGGTATTAGAGGTGGCAGTTGTGAAGTACAGGGTATTAGATGTGGCAGGTGTGAAGTAAAGGGTATTAGAGGTGGCTGGTGTGAAGCACAGGATATTAAAGGTGGCAGGTGTGAAGTACAAGATATTAAAGTTGGCAGGTGTGAAGTACAGGATATTAAAGGTGTCAGGTGTGAAGTACTGGGTATTAGAGGTGGCAGGTGTGAAGTACAGGGTATTAAAGGTGGCAGGTGTGAAGTAGAGGGTATTAAAGGTGAGAGGTGTGAAGTACAGGCTATTAAAAGTGGCAGGTGTGAAGTACAGGCTATTAAAAGTGGCAGGTGTGAAGTACAGGGTATTAGAGGTGGCAGGTGTGAAGTACAGGGTATTAAAGTTGGCAGGTGTGAATTACAGGGTATTAGAGGTGGCAGGTGTGAAGTACATGGAATTAAAGTTGGAAGGTGTGAAGTACAGGATATTAAAGTTGGCAGGTGTGAAGTACAGGATATTAAAAGTGGCAGGTGTTAAGTACAGGGTATTAGAGGTGGCAGGTGTGAATTACAGGGTATTAGAGGTGGCAGGTGTGAAGTACAGTGTATTAAAGGTGGCAGGTGTGAAGTACAAGGTGGCAGGTGTGAATTACAGGGTATTAGAGGTGGCAGGTGTGAAGTACAGGGTATTAGAGGTGACAGGTGTTAAGTACAGGGTATTAAAGATGGCAGGTGTGAAGTACAGGGTATTAGAGGTGGCAGGTGTGAATTACAGGGTATTAGAGGTGGCAGGTGTGAAGTACATGAAATTAAAGGTGGAAGGTGTGACGTACTATTGACAGAGCTAGGTGTCAACAGACAGGCGTTTCAGCGCAGTTGTGATGGAGGCTTCTTAGGTTTTATCACCTGACGTCGAATGTCAAGGCGTCAGAGTATGCGCTTCATGATTTACATACAGGCGTTGGTATAGTACGAATTACAGGCTTGGACCAAAGATTTTGCCACTTTTGTTCATTATGTATTTTTTTAACTGAATACAATTTGTTCGGGGTGTGAGTTAATATAATCATGTAATATAAGTAGAAAACCATTTCCATTGGCCATTTGGTCTGGGATACAAACTATTAGGAAACTATATTGTCGATGACTGGGAAATCTAAGTGTGAACCACTGAGATTGTTTTCCACTTGTAATTTATTAGCATAATTTTCCCATCGCTTCATTAAGCTTATACAGTTTCTAAAACTACTTTCCTCATTCTTATACCATGGATAAAGTCGTTAAATAGACCACGTGCTAAAACTTCTAAACCAATCAAGTGGTACGACACAATCTCACAAACATTCTAATATAGTGTATTATAGCTTGGAATAAAATTTTCAATAATAGGATTTCAGTGAACCATCCTTAAATTAGTTTTCCTAAAAAAAAACGAATGCATCATATTGTTAATCATAATAAACACTCGTCATATTATAAAACTTTAATTCAAATTTATATATAAAGTATTTTTTACGGTTTTTTTAAACATTTATTTGTAAACTACCCTCAAATTATTTTTAAACTATATAAATAAAAACATATTATTTTGAAAAACGATTCTCAGATATCAATTTTAAACTGAATAGAGCCTAATTCGTTGGCCACATGGTATGAGATGTCACTCTCAAAATAGATTAGACTTCCGGTGACAGGGAGATAATGGTTTGAATCCCTTTCGGGCGTAATGAGGTTTTTTCCCTGAATTGTTTTAGAATCTCCTCCCACGAAAATGCGGGTACTCTTCCTTTGAATTTAACCTTTCTTATCCTTAACACTTTAGCGTAATTAGTATATAGGAGTATAGGTTGAATTGGTAGTAAGACGCGCTGCTAAAGGAAAACTAAATCTACAAGATAATTTTCAAAAAATTATAAATTTCTAAATTTTAGGTAAGTAAACTACCTTTAATTAATTAATTTAAAAATAAATATATACGCGATTTATTTATAATTTATCATGTAAAATAAATCCCAGTTACCAGATTTGAACAAAATTCTTGTAGCTATTTATTTTTTAAATAAAATTTTTCAAAAATCAGTCATTAGCTATAAATAAATACATCATTAAACCACTAAAAAATTATTTTTAACAGATAAAAATGTGTAAGATTAAAGGTTAAACAATATTTACAAAAAGGTGGGCCTAGTTACTTTTTTAAATACAAGATATTCACTGTCACAAACAACTGTACGCCACGTGATTCCCTTACGGCCCGGAGCTCAAATTAATCTCTTTATTCACTCTACTTACTAAACACTAGTTTATGTTCTGATTGTGCTAATTTGTTAGGTAAGTATGAATTATAGATTTGAGTTTTGAAATAAGTGTAACTAATCTGATTCTAGTATTTATTGACATTCAAAATTTTGAATTGATTCCAAATATTTCCAATATTAAGATTTTAAATTTTGAATATAATCCGAATCTTACCAATATTTGGATCTATGTTCGAAATTCCAAAGGTTCACACAGGCTTTAAGAAAATAAATACACCTTATCAATCTTGGTGGATCACCAAATATACACCGTGTTTCGTAATTTATGTGCGAAACTCGAAGAGGTAGTAGGGGGATACAAAAGTAGTGTGTTTATGTTATCAGCCAGGTGGCGGAAACCTTTCCTTTCCCCAAAAATATGAGAGAGAAGTCACAGGGGCAGGTAGGCCACAAGCATCTCTGACCGTGCAATCAACAAGTGCCAGCAGCAGGCTGTGATCCCCGGACCTGACTCCCATGGACTCCTTCTTATGGGAAAATGTAAAATCACTGGTTTATGAAATGTGTCGTGGGATGTGTTCTGGTCAACGCAGAAGACTTGGTCGTGTTCTAGGGACTTGCGAGACGGTTCCAGAAACTTTCGAACGGATCCAGGCGAACATGGTTTGTCCTTGAAATAGGCGCTTTGAATGTGCCTGACATAGTTTCGAACAAGTGTTGTAATCTTGTGCTGCTGTAAATAAAATGTTTTGTGAATGTGGTTCAGACTTTCAGTCAGACATTTATTGTTCCCTACACATGTAACAGGGTGTCAATACCATGAGCCTGTCGTGTTTCGGTGCGATCACTGACGCGTGTTGCTGACATATACACCGTGTTTCGTAATTTATGTGCGAAACTCGAAGAGGTAGTAGGGGGATACAAAAGTAGTGTGTTTATGTTATCAGCCAGGTGGCGGAAACCTTTCCTTTCCCCAAAAATATGAGAGAGAAGTCACAGGGGCAGGTAGGCCACAAGCATCTCTGACCGTGCAATCAACAAGTGCCAGCAGCAGGCTGTGATCCCCGGACCTGACTCCCATGGACTCCTTCTTATGGGAAAATGTAAAATCACTGGTTTATGAAATGTGTCGTGGGATGTGTTCTGGTCAACGCAGAAGACTTGGTCGTGTTCTAGGGACTTGCGAGACGGTTCCAGAAACTTTCGAACGGATCCAGGCGAACATGGTTTGTCCTTGAAATAGGCGCTTTGAATGTGCCTGACATAGTTTCGAACAAGTGTTGTAATCTTGTGCTGCTGTAAATAAAATGTTTTGTGAATGTGGTTCAGACTTTCAGTCAGACATTTATTGTTCCCTACACATGTAACAGGGTGTCAATACCATGAGCCTGTCGTGTTTCGGTGCGATCACTGACGCGTGTTGCTGACTTGCCCTTGTGGCTTTTCTCACATTTTGGGGGGAAGGAAGGGTTGCTTTCATCAATCCACTGCTTATATAGGTATCTCCCTACGTTTATATCCCCTTACTACCCCTTTGAGTTTCGCTTCCAAATTTTGAACAACGGCGTATACATGAGTTCAATTAATTCGAGAACCATTGGTACTTGGTGACTGCTAATATGCATATCTCATGCATGCGTAGAATCATTCAAAAGTTTTCAAAACATCCTAAATATTGAGGTTTATATATACATATAGGATGATAGATCTTTATTCGAAGCCAGTAAAACTTGGGCTTAATTGAAATCACTATATTGTATCAGGCCTATACCTCTTTGTTTAGTCACAACTGTTTTGAATAAACATTTAAAAAATAGTCCTTCTTAACGAATTTAATATTGTCATCAAATAATTGTAAAAGATGGCCGATCGTAAAGAACGTGATTTAGTGTGTGAGACAAGATTTACCGCTAACATTTTAAATCATGGATTTCTCAAAACAAACTCTCAACTTAGTTCTAAAAACTTGCGAAACAATGGTATTTTCACCAAACTTGAAGGTTGTTTGAGATCATACGTGAATAAAGAAATAATTATTCACATAAAATGTACAAAATACTAATTTGAAAAAGAATATACGTCTTGTTGACATTCGTGTTAGATTCTTTGTCTTCTAAGCCTTTTCCTAATCTCGGATTCGTGCCTATTTCTGTAGCGAAAACAATACTCTTCTCAAGTTTTTCAAGTGGCAGCACCCAAAATTTGGCAAATAAAACTAACCCTATCAATAGCAATGTTTGCTAAAATGTTGCATGCTTATGCCCAGGACTACGAGAAATATTTCAGGGGCTACGCGATGCACCACTGAGTGTTATTAATAATAAACTATGTTTCGATAGTAATATTATTATTATTATTATTATTATTATTATTATTATTATTAGCACCGCATCTTACTACCCGTTCGGGTTATACGCAGCGATAGTAATAAATCCTATAAACAGATTTAACCGTTCTTTTAAAGGTTACACCAGCCTTTCTTTCCTTCTAACACATCTTTTAATGTGGGTTTATTTTTTATGAAGAGCCGGAAGGTGCACGATGATTGGTTCATGAGCCCTAACTGGTAAAAGTTCGGAAAACACTGATTTAGAGGCGAGTATCTGAAGTGGACACGCGGACTATTATGTGCGGCTCATCTAGTATTGATTACCAAAACGTTAAGTTCAGGGTTTGAAATCTAGTTGGTTAAACTGATGATTTTTTCCTTAAATTGATTTCTATTCTATCTACACACAAATGCTGCAACAGTTAATCAAAACCCTACCTTTCTCATAGCCATAGTTAAAATGCGTCTAACGTGGATGGGTGGTCAGACGCAGTGGACAAAAATTGATACTGTATTATATAATAAATATTTCATAAAAAAAATTAAAATGTCAGATAAATACATTTTCAATTTTCAAACAATAATTGTGTATCAGCCGCTTTGGTGGCTTCATGGTCTAAGGCGTCACTCTCACAATAGATCAGACTGACGATGACGTGAAGATAGTGGCTCAATCCTGGTTGGGTGTACTAAAGGTGATTTTTCCTAAACAACATGCAAGGTTAGTGCACTTCCTCTTAGTTAAACCTTCCTCATCCCTAACCCATTAGTGTAACTAGTACATATTCGTGCAACCCAAACGGTTGGAATAAATAAGTTTGTAGCTGTGAAATATTAAAATTTACTTAAAAGGTAAAAAATACACCTACACACAATAGTAATAGAAATGTTTAAATCTCAAACACAAAACTTGATAACACCAGTTAAAAATCGATCTCAGGGTTGACCTTGAGAAGGAACACGATAGTATTTTATTTGATCCCAACCTTGAAAACGGAGAATGTATATCAGGAACCCGAGCGAATGTTTTCAAGTCCCGACAGAAGTGTGTTTGTAGGAGGAAACTTGATCCTTAACATTGTTAATATTGTCCCCTAAACATTTTGTTTCGTATTCCAGGTTTCTATTTTGGCCGGTATAAATAGTTCGGCGGGGCGATGAGGAAGAGACATAGCAAAGCCAACAAAGAGAAGTGAAGTCGTCATACCAGGAAGGAATAACTGTTACGATAGCTGCAACAATGTATTCGTCAGCAGTCTCGAGAGTTTTGTTCGTGGTAAGTTTACAGTTCACTATAAGTTGTTTCAAGTAGGTAGACTTATCATATCAACACCCATTTATATGTCTGATTCCTTAGCGTGTCTGCCTGCAACAGTAAGGGTCTCGGATTCAATTGGTTTCCCATTCATACTCCAAGAAAATTCCTGTACATTTCCTCTAACTACTATCTTAATCACTCCCAATTAAATATAATAATTAATATATATGTATGTAGCCCGAAAGGGTAGTAAGACGCGGTGAAAAATAATCATAGGTATTTATATAAACAGTAAGGGACAGCTGTAGATCACATGACTTGACGTATGGATACGTGAACATAGTTTGTTACTAAAATTGTAACTCTCCGATACTGTCTACCTACCAGAATACTACTATAATTGTTATTTAATTAAAACGCGTTTTATTATGTCTTAGTTGCTTACATCATCTCTAAGAACGTAGAGGGGTCAGGGTTCGAATCTCGACCGTGGTGTACATAGCTGATATGATAGGTAGATACATCTTATCTCTCAAGTACATTACGATGCTGAGGGATTAATCTTACGCATTGTTGCAGAATCAGCATCTAAACTTTATGTGGACTGGAAGAGGTTTCATCTAGGCCTACATCTACTTTCATTCTAAGCCTAGTAGAGATTATTCAAAACAGTTCTAACTTAATTTTACTGGTGGAACTGACCATAGTTTCAAGAACTCGGGAGTGGTTTCATCGGTAATCTTGAATTTGAAGAAAGGAATTTGTCTGTATACTTCCTATACTATATTGTTCTCATCTCTACCCCATTTGAGTACATTTGCTTATAGCCCAAATGGGTAGTAAGACGTGATAAAAAATATACCTGCCCTAACTTATTTCTAGAACACACTCATCAACGTCATCAATAATCGTTATGTATTTGTCAGGAATCGAAGCTGGGACCATTAGAAAATTAGTGACTTTACCGACTGAGTTAAAGTGTCATAGGTTAATATTACTATTATTTTTTGTTTTACCTTTTATATTTTAGTTTAAAAACAATAAAGTTACTAACGGTTAATTCTATAGGATATAGATGAGGACGATAGTATAAAAAAAATGCACCTATAGTTAGCGAATAGAAAGGATGGCAAAAATACAATGATAATATTGTGTACAAGCAATTTTTGCTTTGATATGGCGGCGAGGTAAAAAAAAAACCTTTAATTTATTACGATGTTTGGTCTATAAAATTTCTAGAAATCCCCACAACAATGATTATTAATCTTGCAATGTTATTAATGTGCCTTTCTAGCTGTGTACATGTTATACATTTAACCGGCCAACAATGAATATTTTTAGTAGAGTTCTTGCGAGAATGTGAGTTCTCGAGCTTCTATATTTGTTTACTTTTTTTTTTAGTTGACGAATATTGTTGTCATACCATGGCTGATAAAGAACTCCTTTTATTTAAAGATTTTTTTTCTAACTTCAAAAATATAATCCAACAAACTTTTGTGCATGGTAAGCAAGTAGGCCTACCCTTACAGCTGTGTTCGCAAGGGTCTACAACAATAATATTACAAAACTAACGTTCCTGTGAGAATGTGAATTATAATGCTTTTTAATTTGTTCTATAATTTTGATGGCTACCTAATGCACACCTTTAAATACTGATTATCTATTCGGCTATTTTATCTTTAAAACAACATAAAGAATACAATACAACCAATTTATTTAATTATACCATTCTATATCTGTGTGCATACAATTACCTTATACAACACTGACATTTCGAAAGGAACGTTTTTGTGACAACAAAAATAAAACTTCAACATTTACAAAACAAAACTTGCCCATATTTGGTCCATTTTCTCTTGCTACAGGCTTAATATTAAATTCTCTCAAACAAATTCAGCCTGCAGGTTATAGGGACATAGATCTAAAGAAAAGTATTTCTTGAATGAATAAAGTAGAATAGCTTCACAGATTGTTTTAACCCTTTCCCGTATAATAGTAGGGGTATAGAGTGGGTAAGTCATTCAACACACCTTAATAACAGCTGGTGGAATGTTAAATAGACAATGACGGCAGTCCTAATAGATAACGATACATGTATGTTGAAATAGTCTATGTGCTGATAATACACAGCGTCCAGGATGCACGCATATTGATTTCGCTAATGGGGTAAATATAAGGAAGGTCTGATTTTAAAGGACGTGCACCCGAATTTACTTAGAGGAACAGTGGGAAGCCATTTATGAAAAAAAAACCACCCTCAATACACCCAGTAGTGATTTGAACCCCGACCTCCCAGTCAATGGTAGAAGTGCCTTATACATTGCAACCACTCATACGGGTAGAATTTAATAATTTGTATAACTTCAAATAAGCAATTTTGTCAGCAATAAACGGACGTATGACCGATATAAAAAATTGTCTTTGTATACGATTAAAGAGTGTTTTTACACGATTATCATTTTGTTGTTTGCATGGTTATTTTATTCTCATGACAAGGGGAAAAAATAATTTAGGCCTGCTTTTGAAAAATTAGCTTATTTTCTTAGATTGTCAGAAATAATTTTATCAAAATTTAAGAAAAGTCTCGTATAGTTACATAATTATTTTTGTTATATTCCCAACACTAAGCCTAGTAATTAGAACGTGATTTCTGGGTCGCCCAAGTTGTCACGTTCATTCCAATCTAGTAACCCCCAAAGTTGGCCGAGTGGTCTAATACGTTAGACTCGAATTGCGCTTATCCAAACCTATTCACGTATTTACATTAATGGAGTATGAGGGGAGGAAACAATAATTTGGGGAAATGTACCCGTACTTGTGTGGGGGAGGAGTGCTAAGTTATTATGAAAAACATCTAGATACACCCAGGTGTATTTAGAACACAGACCTCCCCATCACCTGCTAGCCAGACTAGCCAAGACCACGCCTTAATCAGTGTACCCATCGATACATATATTATTTATTTTAATTATTAATGATTAACAAAATTTCTCGATGTTGTACAAAGTTTTTACAATAAATAAATATACATTTTGATATTTATGAATATATAACATTGGCTCATTTTCAATTACTCTTTACCCACATTGCCGCAGCTATGTTACTACGGTAAAGACGGTGGTGTATCGGTTAGGGTTGTTAAGGTAATTATAGATAATTGAAATTGTAAACTCAATCTACCCTTAAAAGAATTAGTCTTGCCTTGACTGATTGCAATATGGCCCTATATTACAAACCACACCATGTTAAGATAAGTTTCTATCTTTCAGGATACATGGAGTGTACCTATAAAATTGTTATCAACAATTGATTGAACACTCTTTAGATAAATATAAACCTAAATAAATTCTAACGTGAGAAACATATAGAGCAGAGCCTATGTACGATTGGTCAAATAGGGATGGAGTAGGAGAGATCATACCACAAGCACGGCTTTTAGGAAGCTTTTCCCACCTTGTCAGCATTCCACTCCACTACACTGGGTGGAGGGTATATGAAACCATATCCTCCCTTCCTTTAAACAAATTAGGTAGTTTGTTGCTATGGCCACAACAGGGAATTTTAATTTATTTGAGGATTCATTTTGTGGTTTTAAAGCAGTTGATCTGCAGTCTCATAAGAAATACCCTTTTTTTTATGATTTATACCCTCAGTAAGACGATGCCCTTAAGGAAGTTCAAGCTGGAAAAGACATCCACTCACTCTATGTCATTCGAACTCGAACTCGAACGTTCATTGACGCACTTACTAAAGTACCCAAGATATACTGCTGATTTATATTTTTATTATCTTGCTGATAACATTCTTCTTCTTTCGTTTGGTGACTTTTATTCATATCCAAACGTTTAAATTTGTGAGATTTGTTTAAATTACTGACAATAGCTTATTTTATCACCAAATTAAAAATCTGGGCGCAGTGTCAGTAAACTAAACATCCCATATATTCATATAATATATCAAAGGGAAGAAGGATAATTTGTCAATAAATTGATAGCAAACATAAAATCTCTATTATCTTTCTGAGAACTCAAGCTATCATAGTTTTTAGATGGAATGGGGATAAGATGCGTTTGATCATTTATGAAGCATTTGACCACTCGTACAATCTTAATGCTCGCACCTTAGAGCTTTTGGTCACTACAGGACCAGGGTTACTAGTTTATATCTAGGTGATTTTATAAATGTATCGTGGAACCGGGTACCGGATGTTGTGCCTGTACTAGTCTTAAGTTAGACTATAAGGCATGTGAAGCTACGACAGGCCTAGCAAGCTGGTAGTAGAAAAATCTATAGGTAAGGCTTGAATTTAAAAACTGGCAAAGATCACAGGCGGGAAACACTAATGGATGAATGCAGGTATGGGTCTATTTGTGTAACCCCCAATTTCCCGAGTCAGATTCAATCTTTTTTTTAATACTTTAAATATCCAAACGAATAACTTTGATAGCATACACAAAATATATGTAGAGTTGTCAATATTAACACAAGGTTGCTGTTATTGATCTTACAGCTTATTTGTCCAAATTCCCACCGTTCCTAAAAAGTGACGCTGCAGAACGCATGATTTGGCGTTTGACTATATGAAAGTATATCTAAAGCTATCAGATAAGTTTCGTGTTGTGGTTGTCTTACAATGTAAATATTGTCTATATTGTCTATATGTCTACTCTGGAAGATGAACGTTTGTCGTTATGGTTATGTTACAGTGTCTTGTACTGAATGTCGTGGTCTATGAAGTCACGTGTGGCCTCATTGACTCAGATTCTAATGGTTCCGGTTCCAGTTCCGGCTCCACCAATCAGCAACAGAACGGCAACGACTTCCTGGTAGGCCTAGTCAACGCTCTCATCAGACTGCACGTGAACGCTCTCAACAACGTGAACATCTTGTCTCCACTCCTCGGTAGATGATGTAGTTGACCCCTACTCCCGTTGATGACTGAGATATCGCTATTAAACTTGTGCCCGACCCTCATCCACCCACTCAACATAATGGCAGCTCTTTTATACGGACAAGTCTTTTGGGTTTCACGACAAATACATTTCCATTCATTAAGAATGTCCCTTTCACGACATCGCTGTACACTTTGTTTGCACTGAAAGGTGACATTCTTTCTTTGACTAGCAACGCTATGGCCAAATTTCACACTCGCAACACACAAGGTAGGCTCGCTAACTCTCATATTGTAGATGAAGTGTATTTATGATTCTCTGCTCCTTCAATTAAAATAAATCATGTTCAATGCCAATTCATCCATCTAACTACGATCAGTGTTCATGGCACGTTTCTTCTCTCCCATGTGTTCTCTTTCACAAGGCATTCTAATCACAATTGGTTTTCGTGTCCTTACGGATCTGATACATATCACTTCCATCTACTCAACATTCACTTTCCTCAACAAAATTATATATTATGTTTAATTGATTGTCAAACATAGAGCATATTTAATTTATTTATTTATTTGGCCTGGTATACGAACCAAAAACCTCCCCAACATTCTGTATTCTTCAAAATGTTCTACAACTTTCTCAACAAAGCGATGTATATTTAATTGATTGTATATCTTAATTGTTTTGGCTATAAATACACGTGGCAATAATTATATTTAGATATAAATCATACATTGTAATATAGTAATAATGGATGATCTAAAATAAGGATTAAGTTATTTTGTATTAATTTTTGGTTGAGATATTTTTCAAACAACCATTAATTTATTTTATATTATTTATTTTTGTATTGAATAAAATAACACATAATTAAAATGGTACATATTTATTGACTTATTTACAATGTGAGTAAACCTATTCACATTTAATATACACTTGTCAGTTGATAATATACCTATTTTCAATTTTAACTAGGTAAATAAGGCACTAATGACCTAATTGTGTAGACGCACCGTAAAATGGCAGTATCAATAATAACGAGGTAAATGGATTGATGGCCATCTTTTGAGCTATTAGCACATTTTAACATAGTGTAGGGTTGCAACCCATCCTGTTTAGTATTTATTTATTTATATTTTATTATTTATTATACATTTCATTATTGTTTACTCAATTAAAAATTTCTTATATTCATTCATTATTAATTTATATAATCATCACATTTTCCTGTCTACCGCCCTTTCTTTCATTAATTATGTTTTGCAAGGGTGGTACAATTGCTCTCTCGTGTTTTTACGCGCGTTTACTTTTTAGTTCGCAAAGTGTTTTTCTCAAAAATGGACGTGCGTCACCACCGCGGCTCAACCTCTCAGTTTATTTTCGTGTTTTGCACTCTCTTTCGTTAATTGAAATAACCCCATTCTCACCCTAACTTGTATAACTGTGCGTCTGATCAGAATCCATCAAGATCATCCCATCACAACCCCAGGTAGGCCTACTTGGGTTACTGCTCCACCGGATCTTCAGCAGTAGGTAGGATCTCACCATGTCTACTTACGCACACATCAAAATAATTAATTCTCTCTCTTAATCAAATCAAAACCACATCCTGGATTTTGAAGGATCATCCACCCTCGTACCCAGACCAAGAGATTTGGGTCGAAAGAAATCCCGTTTTTATGCTTTGGCACAACTCCTAATTAAATATTTTAAATTATTACGCAGGGTGCATTGGCGGTATAAATCCACTGACAAAAGGAATGGGCCTGTCGTGAAACAAAACACCTAATACTAATGACTACTTAGGCCATAAGTTGGTTTTAATTGACACTGATGTGGGACGGATGAGCATGTTAGAGAGTTAGTGAAACTTGAAAATATAGTATGAATCAATTTTAATATTTCATCCAAGTAAAATTAATTGTATTTAGACTTAGTCAGTAAAAGGTTTGTGATAGATGTGTACCATTCAGAATATTTCATGGAAGCATCCAATTTCAAAAAATATTCCGGATCAAAAGCTCCATACTGCTACCACTGAATATATATACATATATATATTCATGTAAGTATATATACATATATTTATATATGTACATTTACATCTACACACACAAGGAGAAAATTGTAGTTAGTACGAATGTATCCGTAGCTAGGTGGACATAATTTAAATTTGTTGAAATATTACACCCGGACATGAGTTCAATTCCCATGCCCAGGTGTCATTTATAAGCTAATTTAAATCTTTGAAAAAATTTCATTTGATTTTGGGAAAGGTGTAAATCTAACAGTGGCGTGGTGTGGAGTGTTTCCAGTGTAAGCAGAGTTAAGGGGCCCATTCACGAGGCGATAATGAAGCAACCGAGTTGACAGTTTCGTGTCTGTTGACCAAATATCTCTCCAACAGTGGTCAAATTCAATCTGATAACAGATTATGTTTGGATCACCTACACGATATTTCGATATGCGGTCTGTCCTGTGAATTCAATCACATTTGCCGGAAATCTGGAGCAGATAGCATAATAGCTGCACAGAGGATGGATGTTGGCAGCAGAATTGCTCCACCTGCTAACTAAACATGGGATGGAAGTACGAAGGAAATGCGAGTGAAGAGAAAAGTTTTTGCAATTTTTATGACAAAACAGCTCTTTTTGGCCAAAATAAATTTAATTTTGGTTCAGTAAAATAATGGCTTTTGATTAGAAACTTTTCAAGTGAGCATAAACATTCCTGGCCAATTACACAATGCTCATGACAGATATTCAAGAACTGTTGATATCTTCATGTGTAGGAAGTTAAATTAAACGAATCTAGGAGATCAATATTTTTTTATAATGGCCAAAAACTGCAAAAATATATACATTAACTTGCGTTCTCTAACATTCCACCGTGCGTTTCATTTGTGAATAGAATCGCTCGAAAACTTTATATGTAGGAATGTATGCCCACATGTCACAAAGGGCTACCTTAAACTAACGGAAGCAGGCTGAAAGAAAATATGAGTTGACAACCAAATTGTTTGTGCACGGTGGGGCAGAAGGTATTGATATATTTAATAACACTATATTGCTACAATTTGAACTTCTAAATGCTTCACATTAAACTTGAAATAACAAAAACAATCATTGACCATTTTCTACATACCCTTGAATTATTCATTTTTATACACAATATTTCTAAGATGACCACCATTATATGCAATACTTTGTTGTGTGCGCAATTACTCTTGTTAAATTGCTTTAACTTCAACCCCAATTCCTTCTTTAAGTTCCTGAATTGTTCTTGGGGGAGTCACGTAAGTATGACTCTTTATGTTAGCATGCCCTACTTTTAAAAGTCTAGAACTGCTATGTCTGGGGAACGTGGTGATCAGGTGATGTCCCCAGATAGTGAAACGAGGTGAACATGAAATATTATGGATATCACCACCATTGATGTTCGACCTTTCTGACGCTGAACTGCAACCTAAGGGTAATGGAAACAACTACATGTGGCTCCAATAAGATGGGGGATTAGCCCAAACAGCCTGAACAGTAATGGAGGTGATTCACAAAATGTTTCCTGGGCACCTTGTTTAACAATTTGATGACATCGCCTGGCCACCACGTTCACCAGACTTAACAGATCTGGACTTTGTCTTGTAGATAACTTTAAAGAGTCATGTTCACGTGACAACCCTAAGAACAATTCAGGAACTTATTATTCATTTATTTGAGATATTTAAAGTACACTTTTTGAACTGATTGATTATATCAGCACACGACCTATAGACCAACTTAAATCTAGAACAGTCACAACAACCAGCCCACAGCTGTTAATTCATCACTATGAAAGAGTAAACCCACATTTACCCAATGATAATTTTTTTGTAGTGCCGGATATCGAACCCGAGTTCAGTAGACAGACACGATACCGTCTGAGCTAAAGTGTCGGACCTCACGAAATTAAGCCCGCCACACACGGTGTGGGTTTGTTGTTAGGTTACCTGCTGGATTTCACTGATCGTTATTGTGCGCGCTGCGCTGCTGGTTTGGCTTCAGACAAGGCTCGCCATCTGCAGGCTATGCAGCTGAGCCGCGACAAACGCATTGGTCACGTGACTGAAGGCTGCTCTCTGATTGGCTCACCTCCCTAACCAGCAGGGAATCAAGCACGAAAAATAATACGGGACCTATCAAGTGAAACCAGAAGGTTGGCCAGCAGCGGATCCATCAGTGACGTCATTTTTCAGCACCGAGCAAGCGATCTAGCAACGAATCTGACACCGTGTGCGGCGGGCTTCAATAAAAGAATAGGGGCGGGCGTTGAAGCAATTAATCAATAGACATTACGCATACAACAAGGTATTGCACTTAATGGTGGCCATTTTAAGGACATTATTTTTAGAAAAGAATTATGTCAAGGTTATGTAGACAACTGTAAATCTTTTGTTGTTATTTTAAGTTTAATTTGAAGAATTTAGTAGTAAAAATAGTAAAGATATAATGTTTTTAAATGTGTTATCACTTTCTGCCCCAACCTGTATATCGCCTAATGAATTGGAAGCTAGGAGAGCAACCTAATACCCACAGCAATTTCAGATAAGCCATATTGCCATCCCGGTTGCTTCAATATCGCCTCGGGAATGGCCCCTTTAGTTTAAACTAGATCACTAATTTTTTTTAATCACTCATTGGAAATCTTATTGGCCAGGTATAAAAAATATAAACATTACCTTATAACAAATAGAGTAGAACCCATGTATGATTAGTGGAATGGGAGCGAGTGGGTAATTGCGGTACAGTTTAAACAATCTCATATTACCCGCGATAAGATGCTGGGACTTAGTGTGTTGTTCCTGGTAGAAATGCGAGCCATACAAAACAGCTGAAACAGCGTTAAGAACGGCATCTTTGGAAATATCGCCCTAATACTTACTGATAATGTTACCTGGATTAGAATCCACCAAATGGTTGGTCGAGTGTTTGACAGTATGTAACCATCTTGACCATAGCCGAGACCTGCCTGGCATTATAGTGGAATCACGGTAGGGTAAGAATAAATTATATAAAAATAATGCTTTGCAATAAACAATGAAAAGATGTTACTCGATTTACAACAGAATACTGGTATTAAAACTCCCTGTTAAAAGGGGTAGAAGTAGATATTAATTTTTTATGTATGAACACATGAGAAAATGTATCTAAAGTGTTATAGCTCATGCCAGTGGGTATGCCAGTAAAAAGGGGGAGGTGGTAGTGGAGAGGTTAAGGTCCCAGACAGGTGAACTGAGATATTTTCTCCTCAATTGTTTACCATTCTCTCTATTCACGCAAATGTGAGTACACTTTCTATAAATTCAACCTTCCTTATCTCTAGCTCATGAGCTTAGTTAGGTCATACTTATGGGTATATCCTAAGCACGTGTGAAATATTATCAATGTTGGCCACAAATATTTGTTTCAGTTTTCTTGAAGGTTCTTTCTATCGTGTTCTTGCTGAAGCCTTGCTGGTCATATGTATCTGATCGTGGCAGTTCCTGTAAAACAGCGTTCTCCCAATATTTCACCATGTGGAACTAAAACTACCTTAGCTTTGATCTCGCAGGGCAAATATAGGAAAGTAAAAGCATAAATAGAGATATGGGTCTTATTGTATAAATGTAGGTGTATATGACAAAATTGTGTTTCATTTCCCCTCCACCTTCCCGCCCCCCGGAAAATAAGGGTATACTTCCTCCGAATTCAACCTTCCTCATCCCTAACTCATTAGATTAGTAGTTAGTTCATATGCGTATAGCCTGAACAGGTAGTAAGATGCTGTGCCAAAAATAAATAAATGTGTGTATTTAGTAGGATTTTGGTAGGAAGGAACTCTTAGAAAATATTTACGATAATTATTTATAACATTTAAATTCATTAATAATATGTATTTTATAGATATTGATAGATCACTTGTATTGAAGCATGAAAATATATTTTTTCAATTGAAAAACCATTACAACTGCAAAAAAATTCCCTTCCTTTAAACCATAATGTATGTATATAAGTATGTGACGTATGTTGGTATTCATGTATGTTATGTCTTATTAAGTAAGTCAACAGGCTGAAGGAAGGCTTGATGTTATCTTTATAGCTGGGGATGCACTCAGACTTTCAGCGGGATAGTGCTGCCTACACCATCTGGTAGAAATTCCATGTACTAGGAGAGTTCCGGGAGTGTGGCAATTACCCATTGCTCTCCATACTGAATTTCTATGAGTGAGCTAAAAGAAGGGCCAACAAATTTTACTGGAAAGGTATTTTCACATAGCTTCCAGGTTTGTTTTTTACATGCCACAATTGACATGGAACCGACGGCTTTACTTTCTTTTCGAAAGAAGTTGTGCTACGGATTGTTATCCTTCAAGAAAAACCCGACGACCCCAGATGGGTTTGAACCCACAAACTTCAGGTCCTGAGGCGAGCACTTTACCTCAAGACCACCGAGGTTGACATATGTTATGTAAGAATGCATATATTATATTCGTGTAAATACTTACATACATACACACATATATACACATAGATTTTAGTATTTTGTGGGGAACTTGGTATGTATATATATATATGAATGTTTGTGTTTCATTGATTAAATTAGTATAATTCATTCTCAACGTGTTTGACTAATTTCAATTATGAAACCCAAAACAATTGTTTTTGACACTTAAAATAACTATAGAAATAGCATAGCTATCCGTGGTACATTTCTGAATAATATTGTATTCAGCATCTACAAATAATTTACATGTGTGATTTT